>JAHHUM010002408.1:0-158889 GCA_036173005.1 Crenichthys baileyi
TAAAATAAACAATCTCTGTAACCAAAAAACTTATGAATTCCACTGAGGAATAACTGCCCTGTTCTGCTGTTGCACAGCGATCCAAATGATCAGGGGTAGGCCTCAGCAGTGTGGTGGTCAATTAAGCTGAAGGTTTTTGAAGTGTCTGACTACGTGTACAATTTAAATAGATTTTAAAGTATTTATTGATTTGCAAGTGCCAAACACTGTTGTAGTAAAAAAAGGGAAGCAGGAGATCTTCTTTACTTCAAAATTAAAGATTCAAGAGAAAAAATTTAAAGCACCAGATGATGTGTTAGAACTGATTAAAGAAACGACGTGTGTAATGCAAATCTAAGCAACATTCATTTTACAACTCACTGTAAAAAATGCAGCGCAGTCTAAAATGTGAGTTTTTATATGCATTACAAAAGTTTAAATTTGATTTATTTCATACACAGATCTATAACATAGTAAAGGCTTAGAATCATTACCCTTCGAGAACTCCAGCAGTGTTATTGCCTCAGCTGCTAAGGGCGACACGTCACCGATGATGACTGTAACCTGCCTGACTTTGTCTATAAAATCCCTTCCTCTGATTAGACTTAATGTTTATGGGACATTAAGAGGAGTTAGGGAAGAAAGAGCAGTTGGAAAGTAAGAAAGCTCTTAGAGAGAACAGAAGGAGGTGGAGTAAAGCAGTGGCAGGAGAGAGGGTAAACATCTGACATTACAGGACACTGCCTGTCCATAAATCTGTCCTGCAAAACTTTGTGCGGCTGCTCTTGCACATGTGCACTTATAAAAGAATTTGCTCTTCTAACTCACTCTCTGTGACAAAGACAGTCAGGGGACTCTCGCAAGTGACTAAAGAGCAATGGTGGTAAGAGGAAGATGGGGATATGAGAGAACAGGCGAGAAAGGAAAGGTACTATCTGTCTTTTACAACACCCAGACCGCACTCTCTCTCTTTCTGTCTCTCCGTACTTGTATTTTCATTTGTGCCTATGCGGCTGCTTTCGCTTTTTTACAAGGCAGCTGTGAAATATTTGTATTTACAGTCGTCTCCTATTAATCAAGTGGAAAGGGGCAGAGCAGAGGCTTAAGTGCTCGACAGCAGTAATCTAATAATAATATGTGAGAAATGACCAACCTCCAGTGCTGCCACAGTAAATTGGACATTATGCATGGTGCTTTTCTGCCTTTCTGGGTGTGTGTGTGAGTGTGTGTCTGATCTTTCTTCTTTTTTTTACAGGTTTAAAAAGGTCAGGAAACCTTTACCTGGGGGCGGTCAAGAAATATATTCAAGTTTTATCATTAGAATATGACATTTAATGGTAATCTACAAAGAGGTTATAAATGAAGGTCTTTCTCCAAATTTGGTCTTTAAAAAGCACTAATTAAATCAACGCGCAAAAAGATCCGCACAACAACAGTAGCATTGAAACCTAATAGGTTAGTTACTATATCTGCAGCCTATGGTGTCAGATATCTGAATATGGCTCATTTTAGAATGCAGAAATTACGTTTTCCCCTTTAAAACTACCTTGCAAGTGCAGCTTAAAAAGACACGAAGAGGTGTTTTAGGGTTATTCCTGGGTGTAAAATGGGTGGGTGGTGTATAGCAGTCAAGAGAGAACAACAACAAGCCCATATGCTTCGGACTGGCCCTCTTCATTCTTCATGGCCTGCCGCAGAATACTAAACAACAGCAGTACGATGCACAGTCACGGCTGCAGAGGAGATCTAGCACTCACCCCTCAACCCTCCCTTGCCTGCTATACTGGAGTACAAGCCCATCCCACACCACCATGAGCACTCCTTTAAGCCCAGGTCAGCACCTTCTGCCCAAGTGCTGGGGATAAAAACACCACTGATTTATTCAGGATCCCTGGTGGATTCATGTGCAAGTCAAAGGCCTTTGCCTTGTAGTGTTCAGCTTTGACCTGAGCTGTGATTAGTGGTAGAAAACAAACATGGGAATGGTGGCTTAGGTTTGGCCTATAAGAAAAGTCACCGTAGGTCTTTGTTTATATATTATTCTATGACAAAGAAAATAATTAAGTCAAAAACTGAGGTATAAAACTGCCTAGATTCTGTTCAGCTTGCAACTTACTTACTACTGAGTTGGTGTTTTCAGTTATGCTTTTCAAAAGTATTTATGTCGTTTGAACCTTTTCTTAGTTTGTTGCAGTACATCCACAAACTTCAGTGTATTTCCTCGGGACCTTGTGTGATAGACCAACACAAATGACTATTGTAGAATGGATTGAAGACGATACAAATCATTTGAAAACTATATCGTTCACCTGCATTCAGCCCCTGGGGCATTGCTTTGCAGAGCCAGCTTTTTAGGAGAGTATGTCTCTCCCAGCTTTGTACATTTGGACACTTACTTTGCAAAATAGCTGAATCTCAGATTCTTTGATCTAACCCATCACTTGTAACTCTGTCTGTATTGTTTAGTGTTGCCCTGCTGGAGTAACCTCCAGAGATTCAAGTCCTTTAAGAGGTTTTCTTCCTGGATTACCCTGAATTTAGTTCTATCCTTCCTAACATCAACTCTGAGAACTCTAGAGAAACAAATTAACCTGTCATGTTTTTGAACTGTGGGAGGAAGCCAGAGTACCCGGAGAGAACCCACACATGCACAGGGAGAACATGCAAACTCCATGCAAAAAGAATCCCGACCGGGAGTCGAACCCAGGACCTTCTTGCTGTAAGGCAACAGTAGTTTATTGAACTGGGGTTTAATTAGGGCTATCAGTGTAAAAGGGGGCTGAGTACAAATGCACACCACACTTTTCAGATTTTTATTAGTAAAAAAATGTGTAATTTACCTTCCACATCACAAGTATGCACTGCTTTGTGTTGGTATATTAGATAAAATCGTATTAAAATACACTGATGTATGTGGTTTTACTGCAACAAAATGTGAAAAGAGGCATAGGGTATGAATACTTTGTGAGGAATTGTAATTATTGACAGTGGAAAATGCCAAAATACAAGGTCATTTAAAACTCTAGCAGAAAACACTCCTAGTACTTCTTGTGATTTGACAGTGTCTGTCTTTTTAAATCTATCCTTGTCGCATTTATTGGAAAAATAAAAATAAATTTCCTTGTGGACCAGCTGCCTGTTGAACCACAGAGCACAGTTCTGGGTAAGCTTGTGGGTGTGAAATATATGAAACGATGTGTGCAGTTATCCTCTGGGAAAACAGTGGGCAATGATAAGTCATTCCAGCAATATAATAAATAATATTAATAAGTAAATCACATGCTCATGAAAGGCAGACACTACTCTGAATGTATGGTCTTACCTTGGGAGTTCCTGGAGTGGCTACACCATCCTTGGACGAGGGGTTCTTACTGCAGTCAGAAAACAGGAGAAGAAGGAATTTAGTGAAGATTCATAAGATAATGTGGTGCTCAGCTGAGTCTAGGCACACATTGCGTGCTTGTTCAGCTTTGTCCCTGGATAAAACAAGCAATATATGTACATTTTCAGCACATTGGAGAGCAATTTACTGGATTCTTGTTAATGCATTCGCTTGCAATTTATCCGGCACTCTTCATTTCTCCTTGACCCGTTTTTCATCCGTTGCTTTACTGTTTCAGAGTAATTACAGCAGCTGTAAATAAAAAGCAACGCCTTCTTCATCTCACCATTCCCACATGTAAACACAGAAAATATAAGGAGGAAGGAAACAACAGAATTCGTCAGTGCTGCCAAATTATGTTCACTGGGAGTCTGAAATCTGTTGAGGACCATCAATTGGCTCACTCTGGCTGGAAACAAGTGAGACAGCTTAGACTGGATATGAAGGATGGGAACTCAAAATGTGTAAAATTGACAGTATTGTGCTTTATTCTGCCAACAAACCAGACATGTGACATTTCTGCTTGTTACTCTATTCTGATGGCTTTTTCTGATGCACTCATTCTCAATTGATCCACTCCTTCTTCCTTCTATTTCTCCCTCATTTTTCTTAACTCCTACCCCCCTTCACTTTCTTTTACTCAAACACAGAGATACATTTCTCTGAGCCTCATAAAGCATTGCAACAGGCTTGACATTGACATGGCGAGGCAGGGTTGTCATGTTTGCTTTGAGACCCTGTTAGCAGTCCAGACCATTGGACACGCTCACACAGGCGCAGTCACTCACTCCTACACACACAGACTAACAGATAGTGGCAGATCAAGGAAGGAACAGTGCCCAAAACTGAATTGAGTGCAACCTCTAATCTGACAGCATGCCCTGGTAGACAAAGGATTTCATTTTTCAATGGCTGAATGGGTGGATAATAAAAATAAGAGGCTTTATTTATGTGTTATTTATCTGAAGGAAGAATTTACAAACTACTGGACAAGAAGGACAGACCAGTGAAGCATCAATCCCTTTTCATTTTTAACATACATATGACCTTTTTTCTCTAAGACATCAAATTAGACTAAACCTTTCTGGTTTTCAGGTCAGTTAGCGATTTTTCTTAGTATGCAATAGAATTTCCTTTAAACTGTATCTATTGGGTCAAGTGTTTTGGTTATCGCAACATCACAACAGTTTGCTAGAGTTTTGGCACATTCCTCCTGACAGAACTGGTGCTGCTGAGTCAGGTTTGCATGTCGCCTTCTTCTCACTAACATTTTCAGCTCAGGCCACACCTTTTCTATGGGGGTAAGATCATGGCTTTGTGATGACCTCTCCAAAACATTGACTTTAGGCTTTGCAAGACCCATTTGTGCCCAAACTTTAACTTCCTGGGAGATGTCTTTAGATGTTTCAAAATGTTGTTTTTTTTTTTTTTATCTGATACCATCTATGTTGTGAAGCCCACTAGTCCCCCTGTAGTAAAAAAAAAACCTCACCCATAATGGTGCTACCACCCCTGTCCTTATTTGAGATGGTGTTTTCAGCTTCCCCCTTTGTCCTCTTAATGTAATGATGGTCATTATGGCCAAAAACTTTAATTTTAGTTTCATCAGACCACATGACTGCGGTTGCAAACTGTAACAATTATTTTATTTGCTTTTGGAGTTTTGGCTTCTTCAATACTGAGTAGTCCTTCAGCCCATGTTGGTAGAGAACCTATTTCACTGTGGATAATGACACTCTCTTACCAGATTCAGCCATCTTCTTCCTATGGTCTTTTGTGCTTGTTTTGAGGCTATTACGCACATTTTGCACCAAAACATTTAACACCATCTCTGGGACATCGAACCTGTCTCCTTCATGAATGACACAGACATTCCAAAGGGGTTTTTACTTGTTAGTTTAATAGATGAACGTGGCACCTTTGGGCATCTAGAAATTGTCCCCAAAGTTGAACCAAATTTGGGGATTTTCCCATGAAGTCGCTCAAGGGAGCAGTGAGATTCAGGTGTGCCTCTATTAATCCCAGATGTTGTGAATTTACCAGAAACTTACAAAGCCATGACATCATCATCTGGGCTTTCCTAATGAGTTTTATACCGTAGTAATCTTAATATATGCACACTTGCACACAAGAAAGTCATACAAAATATTCTCCCACACTTTTATTAATTTTGATTATCCTAAATGAAGTAAAATATCAAATATTTAGTATGATTTGATGTCAGAAGGTGAAGAAAAAAAGCAATGATTTTTTTAAAGTACATATAAATATCGGATTTCAGCTGTATATTTTTATTTACCTGTGGGTAATCATAGCTTGATTACAGTAAGTTTATCACCAAAGGGGATGTATTTGAAAATGTGGTGTTTACCATGAGGGATGGTTATAAAAAATTAAAGGAAGGAACTAAAGGTTAACTCTTTTACAGAGCAAGATAACTTAGCTTCCTGTGTATGAAAAGGTCCATTCTTTTTCAGCTCCATATAAAACTTAAGGAAGTATTTAAACTTAAAAAATAACTTGCTATTTGGTTAAAGTTTGGTTTTAGTGGAATCATACAAATGACAGAAAGCTGCTAAGCTCACAGCCCACACAGCATAGATGGACACACACAGACACACATACCCCCCCCACACACACACACACACACACAAACACAGCAGAATTTTGTCAATATGTTCAATGTGTTTCTGATTGTGCATCCAAATATTTTGATATTTTACGAAGAAGGAGAATCAGCTTTCAAGTCACACGATAGGGGTTGAAATATTCCAGTGTCATTGTAAACCATTTCAAGAAGTCGATACATAATTAGCTGTCATTGGCTTCTTATGAGCAGACGGAATATTAATATTCATTATGTGAAACTAGTTCTATCAAGTTTAAAATATAAATTGTAGTGCCAGTTTAAATATTATTAACTGCGAATATAAAATGTTGTAATTTGCATGCACATCTCAGAAACCCTTGATTTTCATGTGTGTCCCTGAAAAATCTCAGTTTGAAGAGCCAGGTAGCTCTAGGACTTCCCAAAAAGATGGGAAGACAAGAGGTTATGGAACCGGGAACAGTGGAAACATGAATTTGGCCTTTATCTTTGACTGTCAACACCAAAAACCCTGCTTCTTTCTATTTGTCATTTCTAAAACGTTTACCATAAACAGTGGATAATAACCATAGTCTGTATGTACCTCTGCCAGAGAGCAGAAAAGAGCAGGTAGCACATACACATAGCAGTGGAAATATGTCTGTCATTTATGAAACAATGTGTATTGGCTATCTACATAAAACATAAATGTGATGTTTTCAGCTTAGAAACGATTTTTAGAAAATGTCAGAGGTCCCTAAATGCCACTCTAACATTATTGCAATGTAAAAGCAATACAAAATGTTTGTATATTCACACAAAACCATCCCAGTGTGAATGGCACTCAGATTGTTGCAGTAAATATTTCTGTTCTCTTTAAAAGCAGCTTTTGAGTTTGGAGCAGTGGTTTTGATATGGGCAATATGGCTCACTGACCAGGAAGCCATGGCCTACAGGGTGGCAAGAGCATGTTGGGGAATAAAGAAATCAGTGACTTGCAACCAGAACAAGTTTTCTATGGCTTATTTGCATGTCCATTCAATGGGGACCAGTCTCCAACCTGTACAGTGGACAGTCTAAACTATGCAAGAAAATGTGATTGTAAAGGATAATGGCAATAAAGTTTGTACCTGTTTCACAGCTTCTGTTATGGTGCTAAATTAAAGGGCTATTTCATCTTCGGACTGAATTTGATCAGGTGTTGTTCAAAATGTAATTGTCATATCCAGCCAGTGTCTGAGTTTTGCTTGTGTTTTTGTTCATTTAACTTGGTCTGGTCCTTTGTTTACCCTCTGTCTCCCTGCAGCTTAGCCCACACCTGTTCCTAGTTCCCCGGATTACCTGGTCCCTCTATTCATTGGTTCACCCTGCTCTCCCCATTTGTATTTAAGCTCTTTAGTTTTCATTGTTTCCCACTGGTTCCTTTTTGTTGAAATTCTGTTTAGCACACCGTGATGTCTGGTTATGTACCCTGTGTCTGGATCTGGTTCTGGCTCCATAGTCGCCGATTGTTTTCCCAGCTTGCCTGGCTTTGAGTTAAGAGTATTAAAACTCAACTTACCTCATTCACCTACTTCCTGGAAATCCTTCTTGCATGTTGGTCCTACCTCAAAACTCATTAAATGACAGTAATATGCTTAGACTGATCAAACCTGAACTGAATAATTATGGACTGAACGAAGTCCTTGAAATAGAGATTGAGGCTGATGACACCTTTATTCTCTTCAATGGTTAATTTTCTTTTGAGTGGGCAGAAGGAGAGGCTCTTCCAAACGTGGTTAGAACCACCAGACAGTTCAAATAAAAACAAACTTTGATTTAAATACAGTACATGACCTGGAATAATTCAAGACCATAAAGATAAGCTACACATAACAAGTTGGGCAAATGGCCTGAAACTGAGTAATGAGTCAGGCCTTTTGCTTACAAAATCTAACCCTATATGTTACAAACTGTAGCTAATTGTCATGCTACTGAGCATGTGTAAATGAAAGCTATTTCCCTTATGTGTGTACATCTGAGGATATGCACCTGTACCTGTACATGTTTGTGCTGGCCTACCCTTCAGCAACAAAGAAAGCAAACATAGGCTGACACAACCAAGCTGCCGTGTAATGCAGCTGAATCTGCCAACCTCCCCCGCTTCTTCGCACACCCCTCTCTTACTTCGTTCCTATCTCTGCCTCTCTCATCTCTCTCCCCCCCTCTTCCTCTATCTCCCTTTTATTCATTACCTAGAACCTTTGCGGAGGCATCAACAATAACAGCCACCTCCACCTGCTTGCTGACAGTGTCAAACAGCGACAAGAGAGGGAGCGAGGGAGAGAGAGGACAGCAGTTGCATGCCTGCCACGATGGGGGAAAATTGCCACATTGACAGAGAGGGTGATGGAGAGATGAAAGGAGAGTGGAAAAGGGGGGAAATACGAGGTGAAAGAAAGATGTGGTAAGGGAGGATGAGCGGGCAACACAAAGAGAAATGATGAAAGGAGACAGAAAACGAGAGAAAGAAAAAAGAGGGAGAGATAGGAAAGTTGGTGCTTCCTCTTCTTAAGGCTTAACACGTCTGCTCGCCTGGTTCTATGAATTTTTGTTGTTGGGGGTTAGGGGGCCTGAAAACTCCAGCTGGCTGCCATGTCAAAGAGGATAGAAAGAAACACGGCAAGCAGAAACCCACCAAACAAGCCGCTGGAATTGATACAGTTTGAAATGTGTTTTGATAATGAGGTAACTGTGAATAGGAAGGACAGGTGAGGGCATGGGGTCCCTCTAACAACTACATCTTACAGGATTTTGTCCTGTCCCACCAATTCAGACAGGGACGTCTTGTTGAGCTGCCTGAACATGCAGCCAACATCTACAAGATTATGAACAGGAAATAGAGCAAGTTTAAATAATCATCTGCTGTATGTAATATGGACAAGGAAATCATGGCTACTAGGTGAATCAGTTTGTTCTATAGTAGGTCAAACAAATTTGTTAGCTTTCCATACATTTTCTATAACCACTTCGTCTGTACAAGGTTGCGGGGGAGCTGGTGCCTATTTTCAGCAGTCTATGGGCGAGACCTGACAACTTGTCCAGGGGTACACCATGGACAGGTTGCCAGTACATTTGTTAGCTTTACAACCAAAAAATGTAACGCAAGTAGTACTTGTGAAATTAGATTTTTCCAGATACTATGAAAAAGTTTTTTGTATTTTTGTGTTGAGCCTCAACAAGACAGTACTTAGTAGAAGTACAGTCTTCTCAACTCGGACCAACTTCCCTGTTCCTGTTAAAAAAAAGCATCCCAATACCATGATGCTGCCTTTACCTGCCTTTACCAAGGTTAACAATAGGATGGTGTGTTTGACAAAATGTAAAAAAGTGTCAGGGGAACTTCTCCACATGTGACCGACAGCCGTCCTGCATTCACTACCTTTAAGTGATAAGGTGGGATTTTGGTGACAACAGGGTGGAAGACTTGAGAAAGCTCAGTAAGCTGAAGGTACTGATTGCTTTTTTATGTCATCTGGCAGGGAGGTAGGGGTTTGGCTCTGTGGATGTAAATTGATTATGGAGAAGGAGGGAGAGGAAGGTTGCAGAGGTGGGAAGAGGAGGAGGAGGTTGGGGGATGATGGGGTATGTAAATTACATTGTCCCTTGCCACCCCTCAGAGCCACCTGACATGTACAGAGCATGATAGATTTCCATTTGCCAAACTCCACATCTGTGTGTGATTTCCATGTCCACGCAGAAGTTGTGGCCCGTGAACAACTGTCACAGCTCTCAGTCGCAAGAGGGGACAGGCTGGCAGTTTTAATCCAACCCACACCCATTTACATGCAGACATAACAGGGTTGGGAGCAGAAGAAGCAGAAAACAAATAGCAACACGCTGAAGAACAGATATTAGGACACAAGCAGATGCAACTTGCGCATGCAGCCCTTCGTTTCCATACCCATGGCTCTTTCATTCAGCGACCGCCGAGTGTCATTAAAGGCAGATTTACTACAAATTGGACCAAATTTCCACTGTCACTTTCAATGATTGCTGCCACCATGCAGAGAGCCAGGGAGAAGAAGAGGCAGAGGGTGATTTAGCATAAGGTCAGTTTTGTGATATAACCCACATAAAACCCCCTCTGCTGGTTTTCACTCTATTTTTCCATTTCTTAATAGAAAACAATAGAATTTATGTTAGATTTTCTTATGCACATGTTTAAAAGTGCATCACTTTTGCTAATCCCCCACTTTTTTTCAGTGTAGCTTTGGGTTAATGGTGAGTAGGTAAATCAGCCAAGCGTGACGCTAGCCACCATCCCATCTCACCCAGGGATGATGCGATTTCCTTAAATAATGAGTGTGTGTGTCTGTGTGTGTGTGTGGTCTGAGTCTCCCCAGTTGGGTATCCAGAGGGAAGGACAAACTCTAACCTTCATTATTAATTGAAACACACTTGCACCCTGATACATAACAAGAGAATGAATGGCTTTCCCCTCAGTTTCAGTTCATCTTTATGTATTTTTTTTTTATCCTCACATCTTTTGCTTTTTGGCTAACACCTAATCTATCACTGTAACAACTAGGCAAACATGAGTCACTGATGAAGGCAATCACTTTTATATTTTAATAAAAGTTTAAAGACCTTTAGACTTGAGACTTTTTATAGTTATCTTGTTTTGCACTCAATTTACTACCTTTAACAATGCAATTAGTAACAGAAAAAAGTTAAGAGAACAGCGGAAAGGATGGAAGGTTTCGCGGTGAAACATGGAAAATCTTGGACCTCCCTGAAAAAGTTAAAAATGTGTTGAGGTGTGTGTTACTTATACTAAAACATTTCCAATAAACCTTTAAAATTGTAATAGGATTTCAAAGCCGTCTGAAGTGGACTTTACCGATTCTGAATCTTGCTGTTACTTTAACCTCCAACTTCTGTCTGTTTTGGCGTAAAATGAAACTGTCCACTCAAACTTAATGAATGCTTAAATTAATTCACCTTCAGTTTTTTTCATTTGTTTTCAAATTTTCACTTAGATTTAAATATAGTTTTATTAGTATAGCTTCTGTCAGATAATTATGACAAAACTGACAGATGGCAAAACCGCAGCAAACATTGTGTTGTGAAAGTCTTGAAGGTAAATATCCATTAATACAGCATTCTATCTCATGGTCATAAACATTCCAGTTTTTTTAATTGCTGAAATCAGCTAAAACCAAAGGTGGCTGTCTGGCTAGCTGTTAGCCTTTCAAAAGGCTAACAGCCATAACATGATAATGTTTGTAACTAATATTTTATGAAAGCTTGGTAATTGAGAGCAGAGTGTGTCTCTGCTTAATTTTTTTTGTCAGTTAATGTTAGTTTCCTTTATCAACTGCAGGTATATACAAATACTGTAATTACCACTAGCTAAAACTTTTCCACAAAGATGAACTTCTGAAAATCTATCCATGACAGGGATAGTTTTCAAAGTCAGGTTCTGTTAAAACGTTTACTATTCTATCAGCAGTAAATGACTCTCTTGGCGTCTTCATTGAGTATAAAACCAGATTAGTTAGTCTTGAAAGCTGAAGCTAACAGCTAGACAAAGAGAGAGGCCAAGACCAAAGCAGACTTCTACTGTTCTAATTCCAATCTCAAAAATGTCTTAGTGGTTCTCTTGAAAGCTATTTTATGAACCTTTGAACTCTTGTCAAAGTTGCATTAGCAACTTATTTTTACAGGAGCTGATGATTATTTACTCAGCAATTGAAGAGGAAATTAAATACAATGTAGTGTGTCATCAATAATCTTCCTGAGCAAAATACATGCAGAGAATTGAACATTTAACATGTTTGCTGTCAGAGAAACTGCTGAATTAAAAAGTTAGGTTAGTTACTGTCCTTTGCTTTTATATCAGACAGTTCCATGCATGTGTTCCTAGTGCGAGTTATACACAGGACGGTCATTGGTGGCGCACTCCCTCCTACCTCCGTTTCCTGTGTAAATAACTATCTAATGTAAATGTGAAGACGGTTTAGAGGTTCATAAAAGTTTTGGCATAAACAGCTATGGTGTTTTTCAAACAACAGAAGCTCACCTTTTCTCAGATCCTCCTGTGCTAGCCATTAGCTTTAGCCTTCAGGACCGACTAATCTGGATTTATAGCAAAACTAAAGACACCAAGAGAGTTTTCCACTGCAAATATTAACTGTTTATATTCCTTAACCAGAAGCTCAGTTAAAAGTGTTAGTTTAAGCTCAAGCTTTTCACAGCTTAGTTCCATCAAATAGTTCACCTAAAAAGTTTGCTTCATAAAATAATCTGTTTCATCCATGCATCACTTTCTTACTCTGTTAGTTGAGCAGAAATTGTGAAGATTGCTTACGTTTATATTCATTCAATTATTAGTTCACAGCCCTGTTGTTTCTAGTTGATCTATGATGGCAGAATAATGTACTGGATATGATTTAATGTAATTTATGTAGATGGTAGGGATTAACATTAAAACAACACAAATTCTTGAAGATGCTTGTATCGTGCCTGGATGTAAAAGAAAAGCAAAAGAAAACATCATAAAGAATATGGAGAATTAAGGATGAGAGGATAGAGACATAAAAAAAGACTGAACCAGATAATGAGGGTGATTGTGGAGAGGAAGATTAAAGGGATGAGGTGCAACTCATAGATTCAGAGAGACAGCAGGAGCACAACCAGTGTAATGGTTGGAGAAATAAAATGTGATTTTCATGCAGGGTGATGCTGTCTGCTGCCCTGTTTCCCCAGGTTAATGGGGACTATCATAAAGCTGGGCCGCTAAAGTGCACACCAGGTCACGCAAACACACACACCCACATGTGGGGCAACACGTCCAGGCATACAAACACGCATGCACAAGCATGCACATGCATACACACACATTCACAGCCTGGCATGTGTTTGAGGAGAAATATGGATCCTAATGGCTGTGTCCTATCGTTAAAAGGGCTTGGAGTTGATTTATTCCTCGTAAAACGGCTCGTGCAACTGCCATGAGGAGGAGAAAAAGGCGGCGTGGAACCTCAGGTCACAGGTGTGAATCCTAATCCCTGTAGGAAACACTTAGCTTTACATTGACGGCATGCTTATCCCTTTTATGCAGATTTATGGCACCCAAATGCGTGCACAGGAGAAATATTGCTTGGTGAGCCTAACAGAAGGGCTGAACTGAACTGAAGCCCACACCTTAGGGGTTAAATGACTCCAACACCATCCACTGTCTACTATGTTTTTTTTCTGGTTTACCTTTTCATTTCAGGCACTGTGTGGCTCATCCTGTTCTAATACATAAGCATCATTAAGTATTACGTAACGCTATGGTTTGTTACATGCGAAATAAAAAATAAATTCAGTTTAAATATGAACGACTCTCAAACGTTATGAGCTTGTACGGCCTACCTGAGACATATGGCAGCTAGTCTCTCTATTTCTGTCTCCATGTGCTCCTGTAGCTCTCCGGGCCTCAGCAGCACCTGGCAAATTGGACAAACTGGAGCCTGGCTGTCATATAGGGACATCTTCTTTTTACCTGGAGACAACAGCAAAGAGGGACAGAAAACATCAGTACAAAAACAGATTTTGACTCTGTAAATGAAACCTCAAATCTATAGTGTCTTGCAAAAGTATTGAACATTTTGTCAGGTAACAACCACAAAGTTATGTGCAAATAAAATCTGAAGGTGCATTTGTATTAAGCCACTTTTGCTCTGATTCCACTAAAAACATCAAGTGCAACCATTTGCCTTCAGGGGTCACCTAAACAGAGTCTAGCTGTTTGTAAATTGATCTCAGCATAAATCTAGCTGTTCTGTGAAAACATCAGACTTTAGAGAACATTAGTGAACAAACAGCATCAAGGAACACATCAAGACAGGCCATGGATAATGTTTTGGAGGAGTTTAAAGCAGGGTTAGGTTAAAAAACATGAAAAAAACTATCATTTGAAATCTACTCTAGAGGGAACACAGTTTACATGTGAAAGGTCCTCTGGTCAGAGGAGACCAGAAGTGAACTCTTTGGCCTATATGAAAGGCATGCATGGCATTTATACATGTGTATAAAGGTGTTCTAGCCAGATGAACACCTCACATCATCCGTCATCATCCTGAATCAACCATCCCCACACTGAAACATGGTGGTGGCAGCATCATCCTGTGGGGATGCTTTTCTTGCGCAAGCACAGGGAAGCTAGTCTGAATTGATGGGGGCAAGACAACAACCCTAAACACACAAGCAGAGCAACAAGAGAATGGTTTAGATCAAAGCATGTTCATGTGTTAGAATGGCCCAGTCAAAGTCCAGACCTAAATTTAATAGGAGTTTGTTGGCAAGACTAATGTTCAGAGATAATCTCTTTCTAACCCATTTGACCTTGAGATAATTCTACAAATAGATATGAGCAAAACATCAATGAAGACTCCAGAAGACTTGCATCTTTAATTGCAGTTAGAGGGGACTGAATACAAATGCATGCTCTGCTGTTCAAATTTTAATTAATAAAAAAAACATCCAAAAACCATTATTTCAGATTTACTTAATAACTATGATCTATTTTGTATTGGTTTATCAAATAGTCAGTCAGTCATTTTCTACCGCTTATTCCATAGTGGGTCACAGGGAAGCTGGTGCCTATCTCCAGCAGTCTATGGGCGAGAAGCAGGATACACCCTGGACAGGTCGCCAGTCCATCGCAGGGCAACACACAAACAACCATGCACACACCCAAGGGCAATTTAGATTGACCGATTAACCTAACAGGTATGTCTTTGGACTGTGGGAGGAAGCCGGAGTACCCAGTAAAAACCCACGCATGCACAGGGGAGAACATGCAAACTCTATGCAGAAAGCCCCACGGTTGGGAATCGATCCCAGCCCCTTCTTGCTGCAAGGCAACAGTGCTACCAAGTGTGCCACCGTGTATCTAGTTTATCAAATAAAAAAATAAATTGAGGTTCATATTGTATCATAACAAAGTAAGGAAAAGCTGAAGGATCATGAATCCTTGTGCACAGCACTGTAAAAAAATCAAGCGAAAGGAGGTACAATCCAGCACTTTCAGTATAACCATTGTTTGTATAACCACTTTTTTTCCTTACTCTATAAAGTCGCAGACATTAAGTGAATATACATTAGATTACTCACACAGAAAGCAGACTTTATTGTGTAATGTTGCTCTGGGATCAAAGTGAGGGGGGTAGGGGGGCTGGAGGACTTAAAGAAGTGTCTGCCGTGGATGAGATTATGCTGTATAGAGTCTGCCAACACCACCTCACTTCATTGTCCTTGATCAGCAGGGCAGCAGGGTGGGGCCCACCTGTTTTGTGTATCAGCATGAGTTTCATTGGTCAACCAGTGCTTTGTGTGAAACGTGCACCCTTTGCTCTGTACACTCTTTGAGGCTTTTGTGTTGTACGCGTTCAACTGTGTGAAACTTGTCCCTTAAAAGTTCACCACTTTGTCTGTCTGGGTTGGCTAAAAATTGCAGCTATTGAAACTGTATCGGTGGTTCATTTTGGAGGACACTTCCTGGTTTCCAGTGTTCAGCCAATCAAACATGGCTTTTTTTAGCCCATGAACAAAAGGCTCCATCTCAGCCAGGACATCCTGTTTAGACTGCTTGTCACCTTGGCAACACAGAGAGTCAGGTGGGGAGGACTTCCTCTTTGTCTTGTCTGCCTTTACACACTAACACAATCACAATCATGCACATGGATTTGCGGCCCTCAGGGGGCGTGAATCTCTATCATTAAGTACTCTGCATGAGGATTCAACAGACAACTCACCCACTCCCTTATTGGGTCTTTGTTAGTGTGTGTGGTTATACAAAGCTGCACCCTTTACTTAAAGGAACCCAGTGACTATGAAAAAAAAACACTCAAAACTTTCCATCGTCATGCCTGCTTTTTTCTCTCTTTCTAATTTTTTCCTTCATCTCCTATTTTACCTTTCCTTTTTCTCATGTTTTTACCCGCCATGTACAGTGGCATGCCCCTTGGGGTTTGACAGACCTGTCTGCTGTGTTCCATAGTCTTTGTGATGCTGTTAGTCCACAAATCTTCTCCAATAACCCTCTGAGGCCCTCACAGACCTGAAATATTTGTACTAAGATTAAATAATGAGGTTGGTTGCAAAGGGGGCAGAATTTAAAAGCACTCTGCACATTTTACATTTTTATTTGTAAAAAATATATTACAAAATATATTAAAAACAATGTGTCATTTTTCCTCCACTTCACAATTACAGTATGTGGTACTGTTGTGAAATATTACATAAAATGCCAATAAAATGTGCTGAAATACATAGTTACAAGGAGACAAAGTGTGAGAAAGTTAAATGGGTATGAATACTCCTTTGGCCCCCAATCCTACCAACCTTCATTATTGCCTTGACAAGATAATTTGAGGCAGGCTGGAGCAATCTCAAGCCTCCCCCTCAAGTAAAGGAAGACCCAATCCTCAGTCTGCAGCCAATGAGGCCTCCGTCTAACCCACAGATAAATGCACTCCTACATTTCACTGACAAACATGCACATTGACGCACACAGAATTGTGCAATTTTAGGCTTTTGTAATGTTAAAAAACCCTAATGTTTATTCAGAAGTTATGGCTTCTTTTTTTGCATTTCAATATGAAGCTATTTTTCTTTGAGCTGTAAAACATTCTATATAAAAAAAATTTTATTTCCAGAGATGGATGTGGAAATATAAATGCAAGCATTTAACAACAGACAAGAAGTGAAATACTGAAAGAAAACTAAAAGTACAGCAATTTTAAAGCGTAAATTGATTTGACTTTTTTTTACAAAAGATCAAATGCCTTTTTTTTTTTTACCAAGATTAAAACTAAAGAAGCATAACCTATACATGACCCAATTCTATCACAAAAAATAAACAAAGCATCTTTATATAAAAGATGCAATTTCCCCTGATGAAAACATGGATGTTATAACGTAATATCAGATACAGTATCTCAGATATAATATGTTTTATGAAAAAGCTGCAATGCTAGAACACTCTGAAAAGATCTGGTTTCAAATTGGTTTTGGCATATTTCCTATACCTTGAACAAGTTTTCATCCCCCTTGAATTTGAAGGCTTTAAATTAGAGGGTTAAATGTACATTTCACAAATACAAAAACATTTTCAGCCCCCTGAGTCAATACCCTGTAGAACAACTTTTTCTTCAACATGCTTGCTATGTTTTCTACATGGGTTAAAGCAAACTGCAAAATGGGACACCTCAATGACTTTCTTCTTCCGTAAAAGTCAGATTTGTGGAGTGTACAAACTTAGTTGTTCTTCTAACAGATTCTCTGATCCAAGCTGTGGATCTTCACAGCTCCTCCAGATTTAATATGGTCCTCTTGGCTGCTTTTATTAGTTTTTAATTTGTCCATTCCGGCAGATGACCATATTTGGTACATTTGCGATTGTGCAATACTCAACTTTCAAATCAGCTTTAGATGTTGTTTGAAACCTAACTCTTCTTTAGGTTTAACTTTATCAATGACCTACATGTTTTGTCCCTTTAGTGTTCTTTAAGAACAAGTCCTTTATAGAAAAAAGGATGTATACTGAAATTACATTACAATTACATAAGTAATTGAGTAGTCTGCTTACGTTTTAGGTGACTTCTGGTAGTAGAATGTATTTAGAACTATCAGAGTAAAGGAGGCAAATTAGAACTGCACTCCACACTTTTTAGATTTTTATTTGTAAGACATGTTTAAAAACATGCAAAATTTTCTTCCCACATTACAATTATGCTCTTTTTTGTGTTGTTCTATTATTAAAAATATTACTATTAATATTATTCATTGTTTTTAATTGTAACGTCACAATATTTGAGAAAGCGTCAGATAGGCTATTTCCAAATCCTCACAGCATTTTGTCCTATTTCCATATCTTGTAAGTTTGACTAATAACCCTTCTTAAATCCAAGTATCATTTCAAATTCTCATATCCTTCCTTTTTATTGCCAGTTCATATCTTTTACATATTTCCTCTCTGTGTTTTCCTTTGTCAGCCTTTCCCAGAGGGAAGTGAGTGATAGGGAGAGGCCAGTGGAGAGATAAATCCAGTGAACGCGGAGAAGAACAAGAGGAAAAGGAGTGAGGTGTTGATGTGATGCGATGTCTCACACCAAGCTTGTCAGCCCCTTAAACATGATTAATGTTGGGCCATAAGCCTCACGCACACACTTGTACCCATGTGTCCTACTTTGGACCTCACACCTCCAATCACACACTCATCCTGTGGTCCAACGAGGGAGCGTTTAATCTTGGGAAGCGCAGGGAAGACAGGGCAGTCAGAAAAGGTGGGGGATGGAGGCATGACAAAATCAAGGAAATAGGCCTGACAGGACTTTTTAGTTGGGAGATTCCTCAGTGTAACACCAGTTGGAGAGTAAATGAGTGTTGGTTGGATGCATGCATGGAGGACAGGGCAAAGGTGTTTTCCTCCATGACAAGAATGATGGAATATAGGCCTCACAGGCCAAGATGGATCATCTCATCTCTCTTTCTCTCAGTGTCTTTTCTGTCTTTCTTTCTTTCCATCTCAATTATTTCTCTGTATCTTCCATTTCCTTTTCCACCTCTCTTGTAAAATCTCATTCTTTCGCTTCCCCCCCTGATCGCTACATTTCTTCCTTTCCATCGGCACTAAGCAGCGCTCACTGGTTTTGTTCATGTTACGAATGAGTCACTGTCAGGAAGCACATCCTCTGTCTGATGTATTTACTACGTACTGTTGTAGTGACATAACACTTTATCTGGCTGACCCTAAAACAGCCTTCTTTATGTGAACGGAGTCAGCGTTAAAAGCTGCAGCTGTTTGACTGGCCTCTTGAGAGTGATGCAAAGGTAATTTAGGGCGCATTCACACTGCTGATCCGGTCCAGAGATTGCTTTCAAACAGAGATTTTTAGACCGGACCAAACAACGTCATGCAGTTGTAATGGATCGATCAGGGGCGGTATTGTGCTGATCAAGAAGAAAAAAAGCATGAAGGAGAAAGTCTGTCTCATCTGAGTTTCTGTTGCTTCTTTGGTTTTCAAATATAGTTGTGTGCTTACATCTCTTCACTCCGGCATGGTAAACAGCGTTCAAAGTCAGTTAACATCCAGATGCAAAAAATATTTAGTTTGTGCAATTTTTGCTATTGCAAAAACGTTTTTGTCTTTTGGTCCAATAGAGGGAGCTCTCAGTATGTTTAATTTACCTTAAGGAATAAATGTGTGGTTAAAAACATCTTGTAAGGCAAAATAAAGTGTAGGGTCTTTTCATCTTTGTACCAAAAATGTTTAAACAATGGCAGCTATCAGGTTGGGGTCACTTGCTCTCTTAAAAAAGCAATTGAGGCAAAATGCACTATACCATCTGATTGGCTGCTATTTGGCGCAATCACACTGGGAAGCCTGATCTGCCAGGGGTTCATAGAATTAAAATATTGTAATATTTGAATGCAGACATATAATCTTGCTTTTTGAGATTACACTAATGTGTTAATTCAGCGCAGGCTGTAAGAAAAACAGGGTCAGGGAGAGGGCTTTGGAGTTCAAGGTGGTGTCCTAATAGCAAAAATAAAACATAGCTTTCATGATGCAGTTTACTGTGTATTTTACTTAGAAGCTGAAATTTCCAAGATCTAACTTATAGTGAAGTTGGAAATACAAGTGGAAGTCCCATTTTAAAATCCAATAAGGCTGCCTTATATAGAAAACTTAGTGATAGCGAGTGTAAAAAAAAAGTTTATCAGCACTTTTGATGATTTATTTCCCATCAAATTTTTCATGTACACAGCATAGCAAAACCTTGTTGAGCCAATATGTTGCTACAATATTTTAATATACATTATAAGCTTGTATTGCTAATGATAGTTCGACTGACCACTAAGCTGGTCAATAAGAAAAAAAAATGGTTTTCAAATTCAGACTGGAGCACAGTTAAGTTGGGTTGGATGTCATTTCCAAATACAAGATCCGACTTCATAGGACAATGGAATGTAGTATCTGTCACACTTCTGTCTGGTTCACTTTACTTTGCTTCAGTTTGTACTGGAGCTTAAGAGGTTTGTGATGAAGCAAACGTCAGTAGTTTATTCCCCTTGCAGATACCAACATTTGTACACAATGCAGCTCAAGTAAAACCAGTGTTACTACAAGTGGTACCTGTACCACAGTTTTAAACTCGCTGCTGTATGGACTTGCTAAATACAGAACGTCTTTTTGTTTCACATGTTTTGCAAGTTCCAAGTCAAGCTTAGGATGTGTTAAGATGAAACCTGTCCTTGGCTAAGCATTTAGATCCCTAAAATAACAGGAGAAGTCCTATAAACAAACACAGTGATGGGCCATTACACACAGCAGATGGTAAGGAGGAGGAAGTCAGATCATACGGAAGAGTGGACACCAAAGACAAGTAGTCTTCTTTTTTTCCCTGTCCTGTCCTTGTGTTTTGATTCTTTCCCTTTAATCCAATCTATCAAATGCTCTAATTTCCCTCACTTATTCCTGCTTTCTTACCATCCCATACCTATTTTCCATTCCTTACTCTATACTTTTATAAGTGTTTATTTCACACAATAGCCCTTCTTTTTCTTTGTTTCTGCTTTAACTGATGTGGACACCTACAATATTATAGAAAACCTCTTCCTGATATTAGTGGCTCTGTTGAAAACATCCCCAAAAAATTGTAACATTTTTCTCACCAGGAAACAGGCCCAATACCTTTTAACTATTTAAGGGGAATTTTACTTCATTGAACACCTTTTCCTCTCTGTCTTTTAGCATCCCTGTCCACTCCCTCTGTTGCTCAGGTCCAGATGAAGTGGGAATCAATAGATGCTAGATAGCACAGGCTGCTAGTCACAGACTACAATGGGCTGAGGTAAAAGGCCACCTCCATAGAGGACGAGGATTGTCAGCTCAATACTTACTCTCAATGGGGCCTGAGATAAAACATAATTTCGGGGTGTCCTCACGGCTCAATGGGCTAAGAGGCAAAGCATGCGCTCACTACTCTGAGGGTCCAAATCCCATTAATGACCTTTATTATGTGTCATCTCTTCACTTTTATCTTGCCCAGCACTGCTGCCTCTCAGTGGATGTACAGTGTCTTGGAAAGGTATTCACACCCCTTTGACCAGGTCACATTTTGTAAAGTAACAACTTTAATGTATTTGTTGCTATTTTACATGAAAGATCAGCCCAAAGAAGCCAATATTCGGGAATACTGAGGAAAGTTTTAGGGCTGGAGCCCTGCAGGTCCTAAATGTGTCCTTGCTTTAACACAACTGATTCAAATGGATGAATAACCTCCCTCAGTCGTTTGGTTTGAGAGACCTGAATCAGAGCAACATAAACAACATTCAGGCCACCGACACCACTGATTTAAACATTCCCACTGTAGCCCTGGCTGATGTTTTTTTTTAACATTGTCCTGCTGGAAGGGTAACCTCCACCCACGTCTCAAGTCCTTTACAGCCTTTAACTTGTATTATTGCAGAATTACCTTGACCAGTTTCCTGTTCCTGCTGAAGAACAACATCCCCACAGCATGATGCTGCCACTATCATGTTGACAGGGAGAATGGTGTGGTCAAGCTGATATGCATAGTTAGTTTTCTACAGCACATAACATTTTGCATGACACCAAAAATTCCAGTTTTGGTCACATCTGGCCACAGCACCTTCTTCCACATGTTTGCCGTGTCTCCAATATGGTAAAGTTCTTTCACAATGTCTTTGCTTTTGCCACTCTTCCATAAAGGCCAGATTTATTGAGTGCGATAATACTTTAACAAATTTCTCCACCTGAGCTGTGGATCTTCGCAGCTCCTCCAGAGTTACAATGGGCCTCTTTGCTGCTTCTCTGATTAATTATCTTGCCTGGATGTGGACAGCATATGCCTTGGTGAGTTTTAGGCCATATTCCTTCCATTTTTTTGATGATAGACTGAACAGTTCTTAAGGTTGTTCAAATATTTAAATCTCAAACCTAAAAGGTTTTGAAAGCCATATATAATTTTACCTTCACCTCACATTTAGATACCATGTTGTGTTGGTCTGTCAAATGAAATCCCAAATGCAATACATTAAAGTTTATGGATATCAAAGTTTAAAGGGTATCAGTACTGTTGCAAGGCCCCGTAAGTGGGTTTTGAAGTTTTTTATTCAACACATAACATATCCAAACATTAGAAGTGTATTGGATTCTAGGGGTTTCTGTTTTAGGGAAGGGAAAAACTGGCTTGAACCTTTACTGCACAAGGACAGGAATGAAATGGCTGATATTCCACCAACTGGATCATTTTCTTTTACATCTTTTTTTATATCTTCTGAAAGGAATTTATCAGACCTATAAATTATACGCACAATCAGCTAATGACTGCTGGGCATGTAAACTGGATTTAAACACAACAGTAAGAGTCAGATAAGAGAAGGGAGAGGAGTTATGGGCTGGCACACACTTAGAGTATGTTTTTTGTGGGTGCCACTCTAATTTTTCACACACAGTGCAATGCAATGGGTACTCTTGCAAAATGCACATGCTGTAAATACATCCCCTGAATCAGTTTGCAAAACATCTGCAAGTCTGCAGTCTGTTTTTGTGTCCTTGAAAAACTCTCTTCTTCTTTACAAATCCATTCCTTATTTTGTTTTTCCTCTATATGGGTTTTCATCCATGCATCAAGTGTATGTCTGCTACACCTGTTTTCATGTCCTCCATCCCCCCACCCCCCCCCCGCTCGCCCTGGCTCCCCTCTGTCCTGGTTAGCTATAACACCCGCCAACATTGGTAAACAAGGAAATCTCTCAGCCGTGGCCTGGCGCGTAACCGCATTACCGCGCCCGATAACCTCTTCAAATAATGTGCGATAAGGGGAATTTGATTTGATTCACGAAAGCAAAAGTGGGTGCACTTCTGCAACCCCCCCCTTCTTTTCCTGTCCTTTATTTCGTTCTTTTTTTCACCATTTCCCCCACCACTCCACCGTCTTCTTCTTGTCTCCTTTTCACTTAGCCTGAGGGTCCGGGCTTCCTCCTCCTCCCGCCGCCACATTCCCCTTCTCCAGAATGACACTGCCTCGCATCCGCAATCAAATAAATCCAGCCGAGGTGTCAGCCTTCATTTTGACTCTTCCTTGTCTTCTCCCCAACCGATGCAAGGTGAGGTGATAGGGGCTCCGTAAAGCCGTCATCTCCATAATGGCAACTATGAGCCCTAAAGCCCAAAACCAGGGGCCATATTAACACAAATGGGACTAGCAAGGTGTGTGTGTGTGAAGTGATATGGTTTTTTGCTTAAGTGAGCTGTGATTTAAGCAGGCTAGACACTGATCTCGGTCTATGCTAGTGTGTATGTGTGTGTAAAACAGATGAGGCTGTTTGGCTCATTCAGAGGGCATTTGATGAAATGGAACGGGGGTCAACTTCAGTTTGCCACCCAGGCTGCTTTGCGTTAGTATGTGCATGTGTGCATTTCCTGTATCCGTCAGATCTGGTGTGTGTGTATGTGTGTGTGTGTGTGCAGTGTGTGCAGTCGCTCCTTGACAATGATGCATGGTGCTTTTAAATAGCACTCCTCCACGCCCTGCTCAAAACTCATCACCAGGCCCTTCCACTATCCCTCCCTTGCTCCCTGGGGTTGTCACTTTTAGAAAAGCAAATGAAATGTCGGCTCAGCGGAGAGGAGGGATGAAGAGATGGCCGGATAGAAGGATTGAAGGGGAAAATGTGTGTGTGTGTGTCTGTGTGTGTGCTAAAGCAACTGTGTTTGCTGTCGCCTTGAGTCAAAACATTTCTGTGCCTGAACGAGAGGAGAGAATCAAATCTGAAATGAAGGATGTAAATTTTTTCACATGAGCAGGACAGTTTTTAAGTTGAAAACATAAATTATTTTCCCACTGAAAAAAGGTTTGGAAGGAGTAAAAAGCATTTTCAGGATACCCTTTTACAGTGTAAGCCAAATTAATTGACACCTCGTAATGGCACCTGTGTAATAAGCCTCAAAATAAATAAATATATAAAATTGTCCCATTTCCTGGCCATACCAGTCCCCACATTTATCCAACAGAAAATCTGTGAAGTGAGCTAAAGAGAAAAGAACACATTAGAGGGGTTGTACAAAGTATTTAGAACAGAGGTGTCAATAATTCAAGCATTAATGATTTTGTTAAAAACGATTATGTCTGAACATGAAATTTTATGTCCTCAATACATGTACTCACAGTAAAGGTTGGATATTTCTAAAGTATTCAGAGAATACACTGATATGAAAGATGTATTTATATTAAGTCATTTTACACAGCAGGTCTAATAAATGTGACCAGCACTGTATGGACAGAAATTAGTTGAATATTGAAGCATTTTTGGCAGGAAAAAACAAAAAGCCTAAAAAATTAACACAATGCCACACTATAAATCATCAACAGCCTATTTCAGAATTTACAATGACAAATAGTCATTTGATGATCTCTGTGTGTGTCTTTGTGTGTGTGTGTAGGATGTGTATAAGTGTCAGACTGAGTGTAGCGACCTTTATTCCTGGGACAGTGATGCACACACGCGCCTGTCTCAAAGACATCAGTGTGATGCAAGTGAGGTTATCTCCTACTACTGACAGCTGTTTATCCAATCCATCACCTTGTCAGACTGTGTGGGTCTGTGTGTGTGCGTCCGCATGTGTGTGTCAGGGAGTCAGTGGTGAGGAAGACTGAGGTGAATTAATGGAGCATTAGCCAAGCAGTGACCCACAGACCCGAGCCACAACTAGCCGTTAAAGGCCAAATCTTGGTTTAAGACCCCTAACAAGCACCAGGGCACAACATTGAAATCACAACCATCTGCCAGTGTGGAGACATTTTTTGAGAAATTAGTGTAAAATCTACAATCTTCTCTTGTCTCGTTCTCAGAAACTCAGTTCAGTTTAATTTTAATTCAGTTTCTTATAATAACACCAATTCACAATAAATGTCATCTCAAGGACTTTTACACAACAGGTTCAATTCATATCCAGAAATATATGATCAGTGCAATACAATGCAATCTTACAGACGCATTAAAATTCAATTACATACATTTTAATTTGATGAAAGATATAATAAAATAATATATATATATATATATATAATATATATATAATGCAAACTGGTAAAATGTTATCTAAGGCCCCTGCCTTAGATAACACTAGTAAGTAATGACAGCCGAACACCTGGTTTATGCTTGCAGATTCTGTCTTTGCGCACAGCGGATCGCACCAGAAGCGTATTCGTGCAAGCTTTTTTTAGGTGGGTGTGGATGGTCACTTTGGCCGGTCATGCACATCCCCATTATTTCACACACAGTGTAAAATAATCTAAAAGCCAAACTCTTAAACCACGTTCGTTTTTACATGCATAAGCAAAGTCGAATATAAACACAAAGGGAATAAAAATTGCAGGAAGTTTAAAAACTTCTAAAAATAGCTAAAATGTCACACGAGTGGCCAAACTTTGTAGTTAGTGTTGTATTAGGAATGCATTTCATCTATTTAAAATTCTTTTGCTACCTGTTGTTGGACACAGGCAGATTTTATCTGCAGTGCCATCTACCATTTTAATGTAAAAACTCCACTCAACTGCGCCTCAAGCGAAAGAGTGAAAGTTGAATGGACGTTCATTGTGGCTGAACTCTCCAAAGACAGCTGCTGAGCAACGATATAACAGTGGGTTAAATGTAGCCCTCTAATACAACCTAGACTCTATTGGCTTTACCCATGATATTCACAGGCCTACTCATCATTGTCATCACACACTTGAACTTGTGCTGACTTATTGCATCAGATGTGAACAAATATAGTCTCTTCACAGCCTTACTGAATAGGGAAAGCTTTAGATATTAGTTACAGTTTAAAAAATGAAAACCTTGTTTTCTTGTACCTAAGTCACTTTGTAAAATATGGATAAGGCAGACTAATCTACACAAATTCAAAATGACATATCTTTGAATCTAAAATATTTCAAAAATTACTTAATTTGATTGGCTATTGTCATATGCACTTCAAATTTGGTTTGTGTTAGTACTGTACATTGTTTGATACAATAAGGACTTGGCGGATGCGCACTTCAGAGGACAGTCTCTACTGACCTGTGCCCTGTCTCTACTGCCAGATTCTCTCCATTTCTCCTTCCTCAGCTGGAGGGATAAAACAGAGGTGTAGGCAAGTAGGGGCCGTTCAACACGCATTTCCCTCCCAGAGGAGTCTAATCATGACAGGAACATCCCGTGTAAACACGCCAAAAAGGGACGTCAGCAGATTTAAAAGAGACCTGATTCAGCCTTAATAGGTGCCCTATTGTTCCTGAATATTGTTTTGCAGAATGTGTTTGAATGGCTTTTCTGATTTACCAAGATGAAATTACAGATTTCAAAGTTAGTTTGGTACAAATTTGGAGTAACATCTCAGTATTCCAGACAACAGGAAGTTACATTTTTCCAGCATTGCTGTTGAACTGACAACATCCTTTCTATACTGTGCAGTTGACGTATTAATCCAGATAGACAGAAGATACACATTGGTATATAACTGTATTTTTATCTAGTGATCATTTGTCTCATTTACTTGCCTCTTTTCTTTCGTTACCCAAATCCTGCTCCTTTTTTTCCACTCCTTTGCTGCCTCTCATTACCCTGCTCCCTGATGCCTTCATATGGTCGAGCAGCTGAATTAATTACCAAAGCCAATTAACGCTAGATTGGCTGATGTTTTAACTAATTAGCTTTAATGAGGGTGCCGTGGCTGCCTGGCTCGTGTTAATTAAATCCTAACAGCGGAGGAGGCAGCCTGTGGAGGCAGGACGGGAGTGATGTAGGAGACGGATAGACTTACACACGATTCCTTATTGATAATATTCAGAGCGCATCACAGTACCACCCACCCTGTTGTTATTGCAGGCTTATCATTGACATTATTAGCCTTTTGTGGGGAAAATCTCGACTTCAGCGAGAAAAAGAAGAAAAAAAAGCAGCATTTTATTAAAAAGAGCTGCAATTATGTTTTGTTAGTGTGTGCAGTCGCTGCTTTAGCTGCGTCAAAGATTGTCTTGGCTAACGAGGTTTTATTAATACAACTCATATCCTTGCTGTGTGTCTCCTGGTTATTTCTTGGCATATTTGGTACAGGAAGCGTGTCTGGCAAAGAGGAGCAGCAGATTAAAATCTTAGATCAATGTCATGCTGTCCTCTTATTCCCCAGTTTACCTGCTGCATTCTTTAACTGCATTTTGCCCCTGCTAGGTCACCTGCTAGATCAGAGGGAATAAATGTGTATTTAAATAAATGTAAATCTGACAGCTCGTGCATATGAACTATATTCTTAAATTCCTTTGCTTGCAAAGTAGCACCACTGATTCAGCAACCTAAATTGATTTTGAATACAATAACACAAAACTGTTCAATGTAACTGATGATGCAGGTATTGTACTGCACTGTTGTTGCCCATTGGTTTTCTACATCAAAAGAGGTGGAATAGAACATCAAATTAGATTAATCAGATATGCATAAAAGCAGTGTTATAAATTCAACAAATTGTTGTAGATCACTACAGCCCATCTCTGTCCTCTCCCATCTTGCTGATCTAAAGGTACCAGTGCCTACAGACTGTCTGAGGTGGCCATAAAAATCTGCATGGCCATGTAAAAGGCTTAATGATTTTAAAGTTACTAGAGAAAAGAGCCTGCAGTTTGTCTCATCCATCAAGTCTAGCACCGCCGCCTTCGCCAAATGGCCCTGCCACCTAACCTGGAGCTGAGCAATGCAGGGCCCAGAAACACCTCCTTCCTCATCTCAGTGTCTTTGAAATATTTGATCTCTGTGCAACTTGAGCTACATTGTTGTTTCCTTACCTTTTCTCCCTCTTCACCAATCTATTGATATTTACATCTTAAATCTTTCTTTTTAGTGGGAGAACTGATTATTTCCTCTTCAGTTTCCTCTTAAACCTGAGTTAGTTAAGTTGCCAGCGTTTACACTCAACTGCCATTTTAGCTGCTACACCCGTTTCAGTTGCTTGTCAATGCAAATAGCACACAGTGGCATTTAGGTAGCTAGATATGGTGAAGACAACTTACAGAAGTTCAAATGATGCAGCACAATTGGAAAGAAAAGCAATTTAAAAGACTTAAAAGGGGGACAACTGGGTGAAAATTTGGTGTAGACATCATAAAAGCATGGATCCATCCTGCCTTGTATTAACGATTCAGCGACAACACAACACAACAACTAAGATTGTCCCTTTAAAGCCATTGATTTCTATCAGTAACATTAATGTAATTCAGGCTATAAACAGCTATAAACACACTTACCCACACCCTTGGTGACAAGAATTGCTAAATGTAAATCTGATAAGTAGATGAAATTGAACAGTCATTCAAACAGGCCTGTTTAAATGGGAAGCCTCATGAGCCCTTTTGTACTTCAGATGCTATTGTAGGTGTGTGTGCATGTGTGCTTGTAGTGTGTGTATGTTGGCTTGTCAGCAATTGAGGAGAACCTATTTCCTCTTGCAGAATCGCAAGCTCTAAATGATGGATTGATATCTCTGTCGCAGTGGATTGTGTGTGTGTGTGTGTGTGTGTGTGATTCACCAGCCCTCTCAGCCTCTTGCTGCCTCTCCTCTTAGGCCCTTATCAGCTCTTGTCACAAACAGAGGATAGGGGATAATCCTTCATACAAGGGGAGCAGTCTTCCCTTCCATCTATCTAGCTGTCTGCTATATTACCCGTCTCTCTGGAGTGTCACCGGAATAGAAATCAAACGTCCACAAAGCAAACCTCCAACATCCTGGTAATCTCTGTTGGCATGACATACTGGTTGAGTTTGATGAGAACAAAAGCCAGTTTTTATGTTCAAAGTTCAGTTAGTGAAAAGTTATTTCAAAAACTGTTTTTTAAGTTGCAGCTTGTGTAACTTAAGGGATTGAAGAATTGGGTTACCTTTATGTGTCACTTTTCATGGTAGGAAATTTAGTTCTGTGCAAGGTTGACAATGATGATGATGTGGGCCGCTCTGAGCCCTGGACGAGACCACACAGCTATATTCAAACAGCACTCCCAAATTCAACTTCCTTAAACATATTTTTTATTTAAAAATAACGCTTACTGATAAATACAAGCATATTTATAAAATTTATTAAGAGCTGTAACATTTGACAAGAGCAGAACAGGCACATCTATCTCGGCTATCAGGTATCAGGTTTTAGAAAGATTATAACTGAAGCCAATTTATGTGTGTGTGTGTGTGTGTGTGTGTGTGTGTGTGTGTGCATGTGTGTGTTTGTCAAGCATCAGGCAGCTGCAATTGAACATCATTGTGATCTTTATCAATGTCTTATCACTCTGCTCTACAGCAATCTACATATTAGCTCCTCTTCCATCCTTTCTTGCTTATTTCCTTTCCTCCCCATTCCTTTCCTTTTCTTCTCCTTTTCTTTTCCTGGCTTCTTTTCCTGCCCTTTCTAACCTTTTCTCGCTTTTCCTTTACTTTCATTTATAATATTTCCCACTCACTCCCTGCATGGTATCATCACATTGTCCAATAGAGGGGGGTGTTTCATTAGACTTTGGTCTTGCTGGGCCTTTGCCGTTTTTCTATGACTTTAGAATGTCAAATTATTCCACACCTTACAAATAAATACTCTTTCATGTAAGATAAAGCATTTATATCAAATGAGTGTTTTAAGTTTCTTGTCCTCTTTTTATGTTCACAATTTCAATTAGTTTTTTCTTTAACATCTATTAACGTCTGTTTTTCCCATTTTGCATCCATCAGTCTTTCTTTCTCTTCCCTCACGCCTGATCCTAATTTGGTAATCATCATAACTGTTTCATATCTTGTCATTAACTCCTCATGTTCCTATTGTTCCAGGTGTTCAACGTTTCTTTTCTCAACTGCATCCTGTAACAGGTTATCAAAAAGACATTTTAAAGACAGTTTTATAAGACTGATACATGATCACAGCTCCTTAAAGAAAAAAAAAGCCTTTGGAGAAACATATTTTTCACCAGACAGTAATTAGGTTGTCTCTGCTTTTGTTTACGCTGAGATATCTTTAGATTCTGGATGGAGACAGCTTAGAGGGTCTCTCTCTCTCTCATACACACACACACACACACACACACACACACACAGACACAATTGAGGCGACAAGTCTGCTGCTAAAATCAATAGAAAATTAAAGCGACTGAAATGGCTCCTGCTCAGACATTAACCTCCATTGTCTTTTCTTCTTTCTTTGCCTTTTTTTTTGCATTCCTACCATCATACCTCCCATGCTTTTTCACTCAATGTCTCCTTCCCTCCCCTAATAGCCGGTGCCACAGACGATAGCGGTGGTTCAGATAAGCTGAGTGTAGGTTTTGGTGACGGGATGAGAGGAGTGTTTTTTCGGTTTGAGGCTCACAAATGGTGACCGAGGAGAGGGCGAGATGGTCGGGTTGAGGGGATGGGGGCAGTAATAGCAGGAGGTGACATAGGCTTTGGATGCTCAGTGCCTGGACACACACACACACACACACACACACACACACACACACACATACACATACGCTCTCACCGTCTAGGGACTCAAATCTCAGAGCAATTTTCAGGCCAGATGATTGGCAGCTTGATGCGTATTCTTCCCTTACAAGACCGGCTGATAACTCCAGCTATCCCCACTCTGCCCCACCATACCTCCATCTCTCTCTTTTTCTTGCACTTTTTCTTTTTTGTAACTGTTACGATTTCAAAACTCCCTCAGCCTGTTTCCCTCCTTCTCCCTATCTGTCTCTCCATCCATCTCTCCCTGCTCCGTACTTCTGTCTCGGGGCCTGTTTTGGGACTATTACAATGACAGAGGCGATAAGGGACATTTATCACATGCGCGGTGGGCTGAGCAAGAGAAAGCCCTCAACAGGTCTAGGGGGAGAAATACACGCAAATTTACCAATACACACACACACTTAGATTTCAACGCTGAAATGTGCAGAAAATCTCATGCTCTTAATGCATGCAAATGCTCGTGCGTAAACACACCACTAACTAATATTGCACGTGCTTGCATGCAACTCTGTAAACAAACCCCCCATCCCCCCCACACAACCACACACACACGCAGTGCAACGGTGAATCATCCTTTTCCCCATTTTGTATTTTGCAGTTGACTGAGGCCATTCCTCCATAATTCAATACAGTTGAAAAATGAAACCTTGGTAAATCGCTACAGCGATTTTACAGATCCCCGCTTATCCTCATAATTCATTATTTCCAAACTGTAACAACATTACATTTCATTTGTAATGCTCCGCCTGCCTCAGCCGTTTGCCAATTGTTATATCTTATTGTTTTCCCCTCTCCGAGAGCGAGAAAAGTGAGTTATAGGGGGAGAAATGGAAGCTGGCTGGGTGGTGGACCTCACTTGTGCTCTGCCTATCTACCTGTTTTTGTGTCTCCCCATCTATTTATTTATCACCATGACTGCCTCTGGATCTGGTCTGCCTTGTTCTCCATCTGTCCCTCTAGCTGCCTCACTCAGCTAACTGGTGATAGAGAGAATCTAGAGGCATCAGCAAAAAAATAAGAAGACATTTTGTTGTCCTTTTCATGGTCAAGCAATAATGAGTCTATTGTTTGCATCCTTATAGAAATACATTCACTTACTCCCACACTGGCTTTTTGTTTCTTTGCACCATGGTACAGTTGGATCTACAGCTGAATCAGTGCAAGGCAGAGCCTGGTGTGAGGATGAACTGCGAATGGGGAGGAGTTAAGGATTTAGAAGTGAACCACTGTGAATGATGTGGATGGGAAATGAGTGCCGAGGCTTTTTAAAAACTAGCAAAATAACGGCAAGAAAAACAGTGCCATGCAAAATCAGTCCTCTTAAACCTTTCAGCTCTTTGTAACATTACATCTATAAACTTCAATGTATTTTATCAGGATTGTGAAGTACAAGTAAAAGGATAGATTGTTTTTAAAATGTCTGGGTGATGCTATTTGTTCACTAATGCTCTCTAACAAACCTTTGAGTTATTCAGACACAGCTGGATTTAGACTGAAATAAACACACAAGCAGTTACTTGCACTCGGTTTTCTTTAGGGGGCAAAACAGTAAAGGGATCCAGATAAACACTGTTCAGCTTTCTTTTGATTACTACATGCTATATGTATTACTTTGTGTCGGTGTATCACATAAAAAATACATACAATTTTGTGGTTTTAATGTGACAAAATGTGGACATTTTCAAAGGCTATGAATACTTTCGGAAAGCACTGTGTGGTTTAAAATGCTAAACATCCAAACATCAGCAGTTTACTTGAATGAAAAAAAGCACTTCTATAAAAGCAGGGGAGAAACATTTTGCAATTTAAAACTTGAACACTAGAAGCCATAAGCTATTGTCATTACTGGAGAGACAAATCCTTTCACACTCTGTACTGGGAGCTGTGTCGAGAGGGTTGTTTACAATATTTACAGCTTCAAAAAGGCATTCTTCAAATAGAGGAAAAATCACTTAGATCAAATACTGGAATTGTCATTAATCTCAGGGCTAAAAACAAGCTTTGATGTCTCCCTCTTCTCTCTCGAACACACACAGGCAGAGACATCATCCTTCCTGTAATCCCCCATTTATCACAGCTGTAGCCACTCTGCAGCCCTGCCCATGTTACTGTACCCTGTCACCCTGCTGGCTAAACAAACCGCTCCTTGATGTATGAGGGCCTACGCCGGCCATAAACTTATTCACTTTTAACTAGCGTGCTACCGGCTGGCTGCGGCCCGGCGTCAGCTTTACCGCGTGTGTGTGCAGCGTATGAAAACTGCCAGTGAGAAATTAACCCCATGGGTCCTGCTTCATAACTCACTCTGCTCTTTCTTTCCTCTCTCTTCCTCTTGCTTCCCTCCCTATCTATCCATCTTTATTCTTTATTGTGGAGTCCAGGCATTAGTCTAGTATCTGTTAGCTGGCAGAAGGTGCTTGAGTCTGCGACTGTGGAGGAAATGGTTTACTGTTTGAAGAGGAAAAAGCAGAGTTGCAGGTCTGACATGTGTCCTGTCCTGAAAGAGAAAGTGAAGACATCAGTCTTTGATGTCTGTGTTCTTCTTTACTCTTATCTCGTCTTCTCCAAGGGATGTCACAGTTTTCTTTCACCTATTCTCTTTATTTAATTGAGTAAATCCAGATAAGACGAGAGTGTAAAGCCATAACCAGAATCAGGTTTATGGCTGGGCTTATGATGTTGGCACCTTGGCTCATGTGGCAACCCACACCTATCACCCTGTCCTCCCATGGTGCTTTGCCGTTTTATTGACTATATGTATTTATTGTCTGCGGTCAGTCTTGAGACAACTGAAATCACACGCTAACGATTAACGATAAATTGATAGTGGCTGTGTTATCACTACTAAATATATACCTGAACTTTCTGGAAAAAAACATATTTCGACATAGCTAACACACAGAAACCCACACAGACAGCAGACACGCAAGCATATTCCACAAATACACAAACAAGCCCAAAACAAAGCACCCCCAACTGACATGCATGCACCACATCAGTCAGCACCACCTAGTACACACCAGCTAGTAAAGGTTAATAACATCATTCTTTTTTCCAGCATTTTATGAGTGCAGTAAATTGTAACTGCTTGCACCCCCTTCTTATCAAGCAATAAATTCATTAGCTGCTAACACACCTCACTGGGGCAGCTCATTTAGTTCTGACAAACAAGATTAGAGGACACGCGGGGCTGATGGGGAGGATCCGGACAGAGAACTCAGAGATCATACGACATGGATGCATACACAATAAGAAAAAAAACTGTAAGTTATTCTCAAAGGAATAAGCCCTTTTTTTAGCAGTGCTAGGTAATGAAACACAGCAAAGAATCCCTGTAGGGTACAACAAGAACACAGTTACTGACAATTGTGCTGCAAATGGGACTATTAGTTACATATAAATATTGATTAGTTAATAAATACCCCTTTAGATTTGACTTTAACTCGCTGTGTAGTCCTGGAAATTACTTCCTGGTTTGAACCTAGTTTGAACAGTTGAGTCTGTAACATGCACTTCAAAAAAACACATTCAAAAACACAGTGAAATTAACGCAGCTAGGGTACCAGAAAACCTGGCTGAATATCAAAAAATAAAATGTGTTGTAAAAAAATAAACAACAATAAACCTTAATTAATTAACAAAAAAAATCTGCTAAAGGCAATGGGAAATCTGTAAATTTACTTGATTTTTGTTCCAAATTTTACAGTAAATAGAGGGAAAGGAGTAGATGGGGTTGAAATGTATTGCATGGACAAAATATACTGAAATGCCTTATACATGAAATAGGACACATCACAATCTGTAAACACAGTTAAACTTGCCAGTTGGGCTCCAGCTTTACGTGCTTCTTCTAGTTACATTGGTGAAAAATTACCTGCTGTGCGCACAAACCGGCTCAAGCTCCGAACACACAAACAGCTCGGATGTCATATTTTTTATTTTACATCTAAAGGATGTCACCTAGATATGTAAGCAGCCAAGGCAAAACCTCAATCATTTATGGGGAACTTTCATTAAGGCTTATCGTGAACACAGGATGTGACAGACCTGCATCAGTGTGGGTGTTGTTTTGTGAAGTGCAAAATACACACAGAAATGGATGCTCAGGTAGAAATACGCACAAATACTTACATTGAGACATACTGTACATAAATTGGAATATTGACAAAATCTTATAATGCACATAAAACCACCGCACTTTATGTCAGCACATCATTGCTCCATACAGAGCTTAAACATTGCAGAGGTTTCAAAAGCATTTACTTAAATACCAGTACATGAGAGACAGATCTAGATATAAAAATATAGCTGCAGTCACTCAATATAACCCTTTACACAATGCATACATTCAATCATTGTATGCAATCAAAAATCCAAAAACATATTGTAAAAAACTGTACGTTTTGCTAAGTGACACTGAAGGCAAATATCACAGATGCATCAAAAAAGCTGTGCTTTTACATTTTGTTTTTTGTGTTTTGTTGGTTCTGTCATGGTTCTTTTGAAATTATGTTTGTATCAAAAAGGTAGCCATTAAAAAAATTGAAATAATTACATAGGTAGAAAAAATAAACATGATAATTAATCCAAAGCGTCAATGACTGCCGACAAATGAATGAAACCTTTGTCCTCTACATGTTTAGTTAACCAGCGCTCCACAATACACCTGCAAAGTCAAACAGAAGTAGTTTAGGAGAGGAACATATTTTATAATATTCAGATATGCCCGTTTAGGAGAAAATTTGTCATGTACTAAAGAGACAGGGTAAATGATGACACAATATATCTTAAATAAAAATGATTCTATAAAAAAAAAATCTTTGACATACTCCCGAAGATGATTACTTCATCCTCAGCAAGTGAAACAACATTGGAAATAACTATAGAACCTGATCTGAGTTTGGACTCTTTTGATCCTGTGGAGCTTCCTGAGTTATCAAAAATATTAGCTTCATCTAAACCTTCAACTTGTATGTTAGACCCAATCCCAACCAAATTATTTAAGGAAGTGTTCCCTCTGATTACCAGCCCCATTTTAGATATGATTAATCTATCTTTAGTAAATGGATATGTACCACAGGCTTTTAAGGTAGCTGTAATTAAACCTTTGCTTAAGAAACCTTCACATGATCGAGATGACTTAATAAATTACAGACCTATATCCAATCTTCCGTTCTTATCTAAAATTCTTGAGAAAATAGTTGCTAATCAAATGTGTGAGCATTTACACAGCAATGACCTGTTTGAAGAGTTTCAGTCAGGTTTCAGAGCTCATCATAGCACTGAAACAGCTCTGCTGAAAGTCACTAATGATATTCTTATTGCCTCAGATAATGGACTTGTGTCTGTACTGGTTCTGTTAGATCTCAGTGCTGCATTTGATACAGTCGATCACAATATTCTCTTAGAAAGGCTGAAATATGCTGTAGGGATCAGGGGAACAGCACTAGGCTGGTTTAAATCTTATCTGTCTGACAGATTCCAGTTTGTTCATGTAAACGATAAATCATCTTTAAACTCCAGGGTTAATTGTGGAGTACCACAGGGTTCAGTACTTGGGCCAATTCTCTTTACTATATATATGCTTCCAATAGGTAAAATTATCAGGCAGCATAGGATAAATTTTCACTGTTATGCTGATGATACTCAGCTTTATTTATCCATAAATCCTGATGAGCCCAACCAGTTAGATAGACTATAAGCATGTCTTGAAGAATTAAAAACTTCTGCTTCTAAATTCAGACTAGACAGAAGTCTTTAAAACAGAGTCTTTAAAAAAGAAACTGGTTAGTCAATCACCTAATCTGGATGGCATTAAATTGTCCTCCAGTAATAAAGTAAAAAACCCTGGTGTTATTTTTGACCAGGGCATGTCATTTGAATCCCATATTAAACATGTTTCTAGGATTTCCTTCTTTCACCTTCGGAACATTGCCAAAATTAGAAATATCCTGTCCAGGAGCGACGCTGAAAAACTAGTCCATGCATTTGTTACTTCAAGGCTGGACTATTGTAATTTGTTGCTATCAAGATGTCCACAAAATGCAGTTAAAAGCCTTCAGCTGATTCAAAATGCTGCAGCAAGCGTTCTGATGAAAATTAAAAAGAGATATCATAATTCTCCTATTTTAGCTTCCCTTCATTGGCTTCCTGTTAAATCCAGAATAGAATTTAAAATTCTCCTCCTCACATATAAAGCCCTTAATGATCTAGCTCCATCATACATCAGAGATCTGATTGTTCCATATATTCCTAACAGAGCACTTGGTTCTCAGACTGCAGGTTTACTGGTGGTTCCTAGAGTCTCTAGAAGTAGAATGGGAGGCAGACACCCTGTCTACTTTTAAGGCTAGGCTTAAAACTTTCCTTTTTGATAAAGCTTATAGTTAGAGTGGCTTAGCTTATCCTGAGCTATCTCTGTAGTTATGCTGCTATAGGCTTAGGCTGCTGGAGGACCACTTCATGACCACTTCACTCTCTTTGCTACATTCTCACACTACTCTCCAATTTTGCATTATTTGCTGTTATTTCAGCTTTTAACTTTATGTTCTCTCTCTTTTATCTTCCTAGAAGCTACATCTGACCTGGCTCTATGTCTACCTGTGACACCTTTCTGGAGGGGGGCATCGTCCAAGATGGCAACAATTTAATGCTCACCTTCTACTGATGATCCACTTGGCCCTGTCTTTCAGTGTTTAACCCTTTCTCTCTCCTAGACATAGCAATTCACTGAGCTTTTACTGTAACTAATTATATGTGCTCTCTTTCAGACTCTAACCTTGAAAACTGGCTCAGAGTTTATCTGTTCTTTCTTTCTAGATGAAACGACTAAAGGAGCTACATCCATTGACATTTACTTTTCCTTCCCATAGAAAGTACTCCTGGATCAGTGCTTCTGTGTTTTTTTTGTGTCTCTGCTCTGTTCTCTCAAACCCCCAGTCGGTCGTGGCAGATGGCCGCACATACTGAGCCTGGTTCTGCTGGAGGTTTCTTCCTGCTAAAATTGAGTTTTTCCTCTTCACTGTCGCTACATGCATGCTCAGTATGAGGGATTGCTTCAAAGTCAGCACCAGTGACTGACCACTGTCTCTACATGCTCATCCAGGAGGAGTGACTGCTACAAGTCTCTGACTCGATGCAATCTGCTGGGTTTCCTTAGATAGAAAAACTTTTTATCTAATTTTGAATAAATAACTGAATCTGACTGCACTGTTCAATGGTTAGGATTAATTGGAATGTATGTACCTGACTTTTGTGAAGTACCTTGAGACGACATGTGTTGTGAATTGGCGCTATATAAATAAACTGAATTGAATTGAACTGAATATATCTTTATATCTACAGACTTTTATTTTGAAGCTAGAAAGGAAATAGTTCTTAAGTTGACCTGCTGTGTTTACAGAGTCAAATAATATAAACATTTGCATGTTTATGTTTAATTTCCAAATATCCATGCATCTACACTGCACTGGTTGGCAGAAACCAGTGAAAAATATTGCATACAGATAGTGTTGGTTTTTGAAGATAAATTTGCTATTGGTGGTTGCCAGATCCATATTCAAACCAGCGTGTAAGTGCTCGGAACACATGGTTAGAAAGACAACAAATGTTTTGTATCCACACATTTTATTATGTATCCACTACCAGAGATTGTATTCTCCGAAATTAGTCCATCATTTTATTGCTAGAATTATTTTTCCCCGTGTCATTTATAGGAGGTGTATCATTTTGAGTCCTCCAAGGATTGTTCATAAGAGACTGAACAAGCTCTGTAGGCGTTAATACTTGACACTGACGTTGCTGCAGTATTCTCCGAAAACATAGGGGGCAGTAAGCTAGATACCATTTCGAATAAACGTGATAAACAATGAACAGAAAACCACATTTTGACCTAAAGGATCGAAAACTGTCCCTAAATACAATTTTGGACTCTTAATAATAAAAAAGCTATAAAAGCTTTAAACACTGTTAATGCATTCAATCTAACTTTTTAACTCCCACTTCTCTTACCTTTACTGTCTGCTGTTTTTCTGTTCTGTTACTCTCTACCTTCTGTTCATGAAGAAGTGATTTATGTGTGCGTCAAATGTTAGCACCTTCAACTGCATTCATCCGGAGTGTGGCGCATGCGGTCCGCTCCAAGTTACAAAACTTTGGAGGTGCCTTTAAATTCATTGGTCGTGCATCAATAAGCCTGTACTCACAAGCTTGAAGCCACAGTATATGGACCATTCAAAGCTGGACTGGATTATTGTAGAGTGATCAGAAACTATTTACATGTTCTTTTGAATTTTTGAAACCCTTAATTTGCGAAAACAAAAAGTGGTGATTCTTAGTTTTCTCAGAAATGGTGTAAGAATGTCATCTCATTTTCGTGAGTAACAAAAGTGAGTGTGTCAACATGTAGGTATAAAGCAAAAACAACAGAAAGTGAGAGAAAGAGAGACTAAAAATGGATGTGTCATGTGTGATTTAGTTTTTTGGAGAAAATAAATGCGGCCGAGCTCAAATTTAGTTGTGTAACACAAGGAAGAGGTTAACCTGCACTGGCATGGAGTGTGTTGTGTAGTGTAACAACAGGCAATCCGTTAGTTCTCCTGAAACCACACACTAAACACAGCCCTTTTCCTTTTCTGCAACGGCTCAGCAGGTGCTGTAAAAGGGTATAGCTACAGGAAGCAAGTTGTACCCTGAGAATGAGACAGATGACATGATTAGCTAACAGTGTGGTGAAAGACAGGAGGGGGAAAAGAGATGGAGGAAAGAGACAAGGAGCGTTGTGACTGTAAATCAGACCAACATAAAAAAAAAAACAATGGTCCACAGATTCAGGATACTCTCCTTATGCTTAAATTATCCTACACACACACACACACACACACACACAGAAAGGAAAGGTGTCTTCTCTATAATAAGCCCTTTATCATCATTAAAGCTGTAAGAGAGGTAGTGTTGAGTAATACTGCCGGGAAATTACACCTCACTCACCCTTCATGGCCTTGTGTGACCTGCAAACACACACAAGCTCTCTGGTTGACCCTATCCAACTGCAACTCTACGTGCATGCAAAATGCACGTAAAGGTCCTTATTCCTTTATGCCAACTTTAACTGCTGAAAATCTCCACTCCAGCATGCATCACTTTATATGATTTTCAATTAGGAGTTAACAGGCCACCATACAAACACATTTAAACAGATACTTTATCTCAGTCACAATGGAATGTTAATTTGTGATAGGAGGTGAAGATTCTTTAAGAGCTGAAGGCACAGTTGTCAGAAAAAACACAAAAGAGTTGGGAAATGGGAGGGAATGTTAAGGGTTGCCACATCCAAATTTGGTTTGAGACATTATTTAGGAAGAATAAACAGTGGCAGGGCTTGGGGGTAGAGAACTAGCAGTTGTGGTAAAAATAGAGGGGATTTAATATACAACAAAAAAAATACAATTTTCTGTTTGCATTCTTTAGATAAGGTTTGCAGATGTTAAAATGAATAGAAAGCTATAAAGGTAACAGTCAGCAGAAGGCTACAAAGAGTTCCAAAGCATGATATAGATAACCAGACTTCTCTGTGAGATTCAGGTCTGGACAATGGATGGCCCGCTCCAAAACATAAATATTACTTCCAGTCTAAAGAAACATGTTGGGAAATTTAAAAGACCACTTTAAACCTTAATTTACCAGGGGTACAAATAAATCTGGGCTTAACTGGGCTTAACATTAATGCCTGCTTAGAACTTCTGAGTATCATCAGATCAATCTATTCTGGTGCTCCAATCACTTCCATGGCTGCAGGTGTATAAAGGTTAGTGTGGAGAAACTTGACTGGCCTATACAGAGTCCTGACCTCAACCTTCTTGAACACCTTTGGGATGAATGAGGGCAATGGGTGCAACTCTGGTTGTCAACCTAACAATGAACACACTCCTTAACCTTGTGAAAGATGTTTACAGAATAGGTAAAGTTGCTGTCACTGGCAACGGTGCGTCCATCAACAAATTGAACCTTAGATTAAGAATAGGATGTTGTCAAAGTTTATGTACATGTAAAAGTAGAAACCCTAACTTGAAATTTGGGCCTAAGACAGAAAAGGTATTTATGTACCAACCATTTCATTTTTTTTCAGCATGAAATTGAGTTTGAGCAGACATCCAAATTAATAATTAAGATGGGTTTCACAAGAGAATAAAAGTTTTGGAATGGCCAAGCCAGACTCCAAAACAAAATCTCTGCAAGGTCATCCATGCAAGAAAAGTCAAAACATGTTCTTTTTTTTTAAATCTCCTCCTAAAATATTTGCCTGTTCTTAGTTGAATTGGATATGTGTCACATTAAAGGTAGAAAACATTTAATTTGAAATGATTTCTCATGGACTCACTTTTTTAAACCACAAAAACCAGGTATTTTAACAGGGGTGTGTACAGTTTTGCGGTCCCCTCCAAGTTTAAAAAATTAGTACTTATAGGACGGAAGATATTCGGTTTTAGAAAACATGTTTTTCCATGACTTGTTGCCTTTAAATTTAGATAATGCCATCTTTTTTTAAAGGAAATGTGACAAAAACTTGGCCTCAGACTCTTTTGGCACAAGTGCTTGGCTCACAGCATATTTCAAAACCCATCAACCAAATTCAGAGACACACAAAGTGCCTAGAGTGAGCGCTGACGTATTTATCACATTAGTATTAGCCCTTCTCTCTGTCACAGCAATCCTCACAGCTGGTGTTGACATGCAGTCCCCAGACCCCCACAGCATCCCCGAGGCCTCGAGCGTGTGTGTTTTCTTTCTACGTCGTTGTGCGAAATCTTGTTTTCTTTTCCCTAAAGTGACAAGTTAACCGAAAAGGCATCGTGTTATTAAACCAGGAGCTACAGAATGATAAAAGAGCAACACGAATGAGAGGAGAAAATAAAATAAAAGGATAGACATAAGAGCGGAACTAGGGTCGACAGGAGAAGGCGGGGTGGGAGAGCAACGAGGGAGAGACAAAGATTGGTGATGCCAGTTTCCATATGACAAGTGGCAATGTTATGAAGATGGACGGGCGGTCGAGATGGGGCGCCTGACCTTTCCGAAAATGCCACATGTCACCATGCTTTTATGTCACTCCCCGCAAAACAATATGTCAGGGGCATAAAAAATCATTACACCATCGCTGAATTATGCTGTTATGGCACACCGCAAAAAAATAATCATTAAGATGACATTATTCCACATTTAACTAGCAGGAAGATGAGGACGGAGGTGGGGGCTCGTTGAATTTATGATTTGTCGTGATTTCATGGGTAACGCAGCCGCAGCGAACCATTGCCTTTTGAGACTTAGTGTTATGACTTTTTGCGATTTGACGTGGGACTTTGGGGAAAAGCTAAAGCGGCGGTGATGATTGCACAGAGATCGTGAGGGAAAGGATGACTTTTCACAATGGGGCTGCAGCAGTCATTTCCAGGAGCTACTGTGTATTAATGGCCTATTTAAAGGCAAGATAAGAGACCTTATGTGGAACACCGACTCAACAGAAATGCTAAAGGAAGGCATGCAGTCTGAGAAAGTTTTCCTCTCTGAGGGTTGAGTCATGTAATTGTCAGGTTACAGCTCTGTAAGGTGTGCCAAATACAGTCAGAAGGTTTTTAGGAGAAGAATATTAAATGTTATTTAAAGCAAAAATGAATAATGTTTTTTAGACATCTGTTTTACAATAAACTGAGATTTGCTTTATTTAAAGAATAACAATTATCAGAAAGGTTAAAATGAGATATTAATTAGATATGTTAGATTTTGTATTTAATTAACTGTTTATACAAAGAAGCTGTCTATTCAGCATAAGGTATAAACTGTTTATGTTGAAAGAACTTATTGAGGGGTGCCACTCTCCATCCATCCATCCATCCATCCATCCATCCATCCATCCATCCATCCATCCATCCATTTATCCATCCATCCATCCATCCACCCATCCATCGTTTTCTGCTTTTCAAGGGGTTACGTGGGTAACAAGTCTAAGAGGGTAACCCAGACATCTCTCCAGCATGTACTGGACTATCTAAGGAATTTCCATACCAGAAGAGACATACTGTCCCTCTAGTAATTTCTGGGCCTGTTCCAGGGTTTACTGCAACCAGGAGGTATCCTAATCAGAGGCCCAAATCACCTCAGCTGACTCCTTTTGATCCAGGGGAGAAACAGCTCTACTTGGGTCCTCACCTCTCAGGGTAAACCAAGCCACCCTACGAAAGAAGCTAATTTCAGTTGCTTGTATCCAGGATCCAAATCTGTCTGCCCATTTCCTGCTCAATCCTTTTCTTCACTCATGATACTTAAACTCCTCTGATTGAGGTAAAGAATTAACTTCATAATATCCAGATGTTGAATGTCTTGTTCCAGTTTGGCAAGTTGAGTAGATAACCATTTTTTTTTTTTTTTTGTCACTTTTCCATTTGAGATTAGGGACGTCTTTATAAAATCGAGCCTTGATGAAGGCATTTAAGATCAGTGTTAAAATCTCTGAAACTGTGTTTTTATATCTGCCACACTCCAGGCAAGCAGCGCAGCTTCACTTCACTGAAACATTTTTGTTTTTTTTCCAAAAAATCAAAGTAGCTTTTATCTTCAGTGAAGAGAGACCGTACTGGCTGCTAGACCTTCTTCTTTGTTCAGGTTTTGCTCATTTTACCCATGTTGTACCTTTGCAGTTTTGGTTGTTTCATACCAAACTTTATAATGGACAAAATGGCAGTAGGTAGGTATAAAATGGGGGTACAAATTGATAAAGGAGCGAACTGACTGTGTGTAATGTGACCTTCATGCCCACTGTGCTCAGACAGCTGTTTGTGAGGGGGGAGAGAAACACTAGCCATTATAAAGCAGGAGAACAACAACTTCTGTAAGGTTTGCCTGCTATTACCTAGAAATTCTTTGCTACAAGTCAAGCTTATTAATTACGCATATCAAAACACAAAAAATACAAGCAAATATAAGGATAGCTCTATAGCATACTGGTCTACTCTTGTATAGTCAGATACCTGTTGGAACAAAATCTCTCTTGCTGTTACAAAATGAATGCTGCAGCATCATAAATGCCTTGGTAAGTAAGTAAAGTCAAAATCTACTGTACACAAAATTGAGTTTTTTGTGATTTAACAAATAGAATAAAGGTTCTCCATCGTTCATTTAACTTACAAACTACAAAGTTAGTTGATTACAGGTAAAGTATCTCAGATGCTGTTAGGAGCAAGTGAGCCCATTGCCTACAACAATGCCTTTATGTCCAATTGAGCTATTGATCGAAGAGATCGCACAGTGGCAGAGTCTGACATTTTGCCTGGTATTTCAGCTGGGAGATGTTTTAGTTTCAGACATTTGACCTATATAACCCTGAACAGGACTGCACAGCAACAAACAGACACACGCACACATTACTGTACACACAATTGCACAGTTGTACACATCACGCTGTGTGTGCATGTGCATGTAATCAGTTATAATAGCTCCTGGCATCAGCAGAATTGAGTTTGAAGTCAATGTGGACATCCTCTACAAGCCAATCATCCAATCGCTGCTCCCAGGACTGCTTGAGTCAAAGGGCAGAGTGATGTCATACTTTCTTACAACATGACAAAAAGGCCCGAGAGACAACTGGAGCAAGAGAGAGAGAATTTCTCAGGGGTTTGGGGTGCCATCATGATCTAGTGGTGGACTGAACGCTTGCAATATATGCCTCCAAATCTGGCAAAGGACAATAAAGCACTCAGTGAAACATTTATGACTTTCATAAACAAGAGCTAGTGATTAATGTTAGCCCTCTTCTTTGGGATTTCTAATAAAGTATGACACATTTATACCCACGGTCATAGCAGCCAAAGCCATATAAAACATGTTTGAGAGGATAGATTGCCATGAAGCGAACTCTGACACAGACTTGCTCACGCAAAAAAAAGAAATTAACCAAACAAAGTACAGCTCATGTTTTTCCATTCAGACGAAACGCCCTTGCGTACATTTTGCCATGATATAAAAGGTTCCCAGTCTTGTTTGACTGGATCGTCGAAGTGGCTGTGAGTTGTCCCTCTTTCCTGCACAACTGTGATCGTTTAAGATCGCTCCCACTTTAACACGCCTCTTTCTCTTGTTTAACAGCTGGTCTGCACAGCAAGCCTTGTAAAAGACTTGATATATGATCATGAATATTGAGAGGGTAAAATACACCAACAGGACTCTTCTGTCTGAAGGGCTCAGCATCTTTATTTGTCTATTTCCTATGGGAAAATGGCTGTGCTTTCTCTTTTTGAAGAGAATGTTTGGCATGTACATTTTGGACTTTGTGTCATCCTTTGAGTTTTCCCTTCTCCCCAATCTGTTTTAATACAACCCCAAACCTAATTCTACTATAAGACATCAATCAAGGTCTAAACCTTAGAATTTACGAATACGTAATACTTGCAACAGTAATACATATTGAACCTTTTCACGTTTTGTCACATTACAACCACAAACTTTCATGTTTTGATGATTTTATGGGATATATCAACACAAAACATTGCATAACTGTGAAGTGGAAGGAAAAACATACATGGCTTTCAAAAAGAGCATCAGTGTAGATTAACTTTTAAGTCTTACCACAGATTGTCAATTGAATTTATGCCCCCAGCTGTAACAGGGCTATTCTAACATATGCATTTAGTTGCTCTTACTGTTGCACTGGCTGAATGTTTAGCTTTCACTCCAGTCCCAAGTCCTTTTTAGCCTTTAACAGGTTTTCTCCCAGTATTGCCCAGTATTTACCGCCCTCCATCCTTTCATTCCCTCTGACCAGCTACTGTGTACATTCTTACGAAAAGCATCCCCAAAGCATGATGCTGCCACCACAATGTTTGTAGATGTAACGTAACAACGTGAAAATGTTCAGAGAATGGATACTTTTGCAAGGCACTGTAAAAGCCTATACATGCGCCGCAAGAACAGAAATGGTTCCCTCTCATTGAACAGAATTACACCATTCTGTACCTGGTTTAGAAGTTCTTGCAGCTTGTTTTTCTGGGCAGAACTTTTTTCTTGTGTGGTGTCTGAAAGGTATTATAAAAAATGCAGGAGTAGGTTGGCCCTACGAGGACTTCCTAGGAGCTCTCCATTTGAGTTCTTATGAAGTATAAATTGCCCTGGTCAGGTAGAACTGTGTTGTTGTTCTTGCCACGTTGTGTAAAAGAAATTTCTCTTGTGGAGTATACATTGACCTTAAGTTACACCCATTTCTTGACAGGACAGTTTCGGGGGAAAGTGAGGCAATTGTATAAAAAGAAAAGAAGAGAGGACGAAAAAAAAAAGAAAAAGACTATTTGAAATACTGTATAGGATTGGCTCTTATTAAGTGTTTAATTAACATTCACATTCAAAAGGTAAAAAACAAACCAAACTGTATAGACAAGTCCAATTTAATCTTCTGTTTTGGATTATGTCAAGTCTCCTGTGGTTCTTGAGAGGTCAATATGTGTGTGTGTGTGTGTGTGGTTATAAGTCATGCAGTGACTCCATTTCTCCATTATACAATAATAATCTAAAAGTAGAGAGGGGCATTAAAGTTGGAATGAGTGGATTTTCATAAGGGGGAAAAATATGAGTGCCAAGACCACAAATAGAGAGTGCAGCACAAACCCATGTTCACCTTTAGCCTCTATCCCAGTAACACTGGATTCTATTTTCTGTTCATTCGGATGAGTAAATAATTTCTTACTCATAATAAACTTAACACACAGCAATATTAACCTACAATTAACTGGTTTTAGTAAATGTTCAAGCATATAGTGCCTTGGAAAAGCATTACTTACAGATTCCTTGTTTTTGCTTTTTACTCACACTTAAATGTTTCAGATCATCAAACAAATGTTTATATCAGACAGAGTGTTAAGATGTTGGGTTGCTTTGTAAAACCAACGTGCAAACAGGAGCTTGTAGGCTGCATGGTGAGTTTGAAATATTTAATGAAAACAGAACTTGATACAACGGTGAGGCGGGACATAGAACTTAGGCAGATGATCAGACAAAGAGACTGGCATGGAACGGGCAGGCAAACAGTAGGATCCAGTGAGGAGCAACGAAAACAAGAGAGTTTAAATGCAGAGGCAGAGTGAAGAGATGACCAATAAGAGCTAATCAGATGAAATGTGGAGCAGCTGGTGGCAGGGAGGATGCAGAATGTAGGCTAATTAACACAGAAGAGCAGGATTACAGAGAAGCCCAGGGAAGTGAAAGAAATATCTAAAGACAATCAACCAAGAACCTAATCTACAATAAATGAACTAAAATTACAGCAACTAGAGAACAAAAACAACGGGAAGGAAACAGATCCATAAAGTAACTCAAATGCCTCGAGATCATGACATAGAGATAACCAGAGTGAATGCAAAATTCAATTTTTAAAGGATTATTTTAGTTATTATAAAAAACAAAGTCATGCAAAACAACCTGACCTTATATGGAAAATATTATTGCCTCCCTTTGTAAATCATAAGTAAACTGTCATTATGCATATTTTGGGGTAATGGCAGTTAACTCAGGGCTTGTCCAGGGCTGATGATCTGAATCAAGAGGCAGTTTCAAAATAACCTATCTAACAACCTGAAGTAGGCCAAGAAAATCTCAAAAGGAACATATCATACCGCAGTAAGAACCATTATCCACAAAAAGAGAAGGCATAAACCTTCCCAGGTGCTGCCAACCTACAAAAAAATTACTCAGAGTGCATCAACAACTCAACCATGACATGACAAAAGAACCCAGAACAACATCTAAAGCACTGCAGGCCTCACTTCATAATTTAACAATAAGAAAGAGACTGGGATAGAAGAGCATCCAAGGAAGCCTTCCAAGGCCAACACCACTGATGACCAAAAGAAACTCAAATGCCCATCTCACATTTGCCCAACCACATCTTGATGATTCTTAAGATCTTTGGATAAATATCCTGTCAACTGATGAGACAAAAGAGGAAGGTTTGTGTGTATTACATGTGGCGGAAAACTAAAGGCTAAGTTATAGTCGTGCTTCGGTGTGTCACGCAGGGCTCCAGTTCAAATGTTTTAAAAGAGAGAAGAAGTGCTTAAAATAGGTGTGTGCACTATCAACAACATTTCTTATCAACATGATTCTGTTTCCCGCTGTTTCAGATTCAGATTCATAAGAGTATAACAATGAAGAGAAAACTGTTTTTTTGACCTCTTTGTAAAGGATGTAAAACCGTACCTACATACGATTTCGAACTCTTAACCAAAAAAAAACCTATAAAAACTTTAAACACTGTTAATGCATACAATCTAACTTTCTAACTAGCATTTCTCTTGCCTTTTTTAATTGATGCTTTTTTATTCTGTTACTCTCTTATTGCTGTTCATGAAGAAGTGATTCTTCATGCACACCCTCCAATGTGTGTTATGACAAAAAAGCAGAAACTAAAGAAATTGTATGGTTCCTCTATGGAAAATTACACAGCGGAGTCCTGACTAAATGTTTTTACACAAATATAACGAGCTTTTCTGCTTGGAAAAACTGAATTTCACTTTTGTCTTAAATGTTCTGTCAAAAGAAGAGATCTTTAGTTCTCCAGGACTTTCTTTATTAGTACATGGTCTTTTTCAGCACCTAAAGCCAGTCCCACCCACTGTAACCATAGCAGCATTTTCTCCTAGTCTTCACCAGGAATCCCACCTCGGTTCCACATTCAAAGGGCACCCCTTAACCACCCATTGTTTTACTGTCCAGTGTTGTTCTCTTGAAGAAACAAAGTCAGAGCCTCATGCAATAAAATCTTTACATGTAGAGTGGATGGGAGAATAACATTTTGCAAAACTACTAATTCTTTGTTTAAAGAAGTGATGATTATAAATCCTGTTATTTTTTGACTGAATACCAATGATACCTACAAACTCATGAATTAACAGAGTGCAGAAAAAAAACTAAATGATTAAGTGAAGCAAATAAGAGTCTGTACATGAGATGAGGGGAGGCTTTCCAGGCTCCCTGCTGGGCCTCCATTCACTTAAGCTGCATTTTAACAAGGGACCCTGCCTAAAAAAAAAGAAAAGGTTAGGTAAGTCCAGTTAAGGATGCAACTGTTGCTATGCAGGAAAAAAATACTGTGGTGTCTGGTACCCCTTCTTCAATTTGGTCGGAGGTTAGTATGGCCCAAGATGAGCAAGTGATAAAAAAGCTTCATAAATACCTGATATGAAAATAAATAACTAGGCTGTAACAAGAAATATTTTCAGGCTTTACAGGATGTATGCATGTCTTAATGTTGTAGTACATTCCATGTGGATTGTGGGGGTTTGTCGAAGGAGATGCTGGTGGTAAGAGGGAACTCTTATTGTGAAATCCCATTGGTGGGTTATTAGAATTCAATAGGGGTTAGATCATGGCTGCTGCCTCAGTTCCTTTGAGAGAAAAGCTATTGGGGATTAGAAGTCGTTAGCCCATAGTGATGTGAAGTGGAAAGTAGCAGCTGGCTCTCAGCTAGCCACATGGCGTATGTGTGTGTGGAAGAAAAGACAGTCAGCAAGCCCTCCGGTCTGTTTCACCTCTCCATCTGTGGTGTGTGTGGTACCAGGGTTGCATCCTTTAAATCAGATGCTGCACCACTAGCGATTTAAGTAGATTTGAAAATCTCCAGATGATGGCACTTCTGATCTACTCTATTGTGTTGCTGCGTATTATTGCTACCTCAACAACAAAACTTTTAAGACTGTAGAGTCTGCTAAAATGTCAGCCTTGCAGGACTTTACAAGCCCCAAACACTTTTTTAAAACTTTTGTATAAAAGCAAGCAGGCAGGATTGCTGAATACTTTCGCCATTTTATGTGGGAGAATGAAAAGTAGCAAAAGGAGGTCGGGGAAATAGTAGGGAATACACACAATACTCCTTCAGACATACGGATCAGGCAAATATCAATTAGTGAGTGGTAGGTGGTTGGTGGTATTCAACCGCCATTTCCTTATTGCTCAAATCTGAAAGTACAGAGTTCAAAATAGAAGCAAAGTATAAAAACAAAGCAATAATAAATAGTTTTACAAAGTAAAACACATTATCATATAAAGATTAAAAATTAATGAAGGTGGAATAACTTGACATGAAGCTAAGATCCCTATAAGGCCCCATGCCCTGCATTTCAGTGGCATACAAAGATACAGGGTTTTTAGTAAATAATGATCCAGGATTTCTTTTTTAGTAGAGATTGTAAACTCTTTCTTTTTTGGATTTGGGATAATTTGAGTCACTCATTGAAGTGGTCTGTGTTTACTTGGGTCACTTGTGTGAGTGTTGTAGCACACCCACTTAAAAAGAACAGTTGCTGTGGATTTCAGAAGTAATAATTAAAGAACAATTTCTACTTTCCTACAAGATAATCAATGCAGATTTTGTTTCCTTGTCCCAGAGAGAAAACATATTCAGATGGGAAAACTTTGAGAAAAAACACAACCAATATTGTTGTTTTTCTTCTTCTTCTGCTCCTAAACTAACTGGAGCTATTCTTTATCTGCTGTGTGTATGGTGTCACCTTTTGACTGAAAGTTGTATCGGCACTGTCGGTGCACACTCTCAGTGTGAGAGAAGTCAATGAATTGAATTATCGGAGTCAGAGGGGTTCCCAGTAAATCGGCCAGCTCAGGTTCGTAAACCAAATCAAAATCACATAATTTGAGTCAGCTGTGTTTCCTGAGTCTGCCATGTTTCAGGCGAGTCCGCTGACCTAAGTCAACAAAGCGATACAACAATGAACTGTTTCAGCCAAATCTGCCGACTTCGCAATATTTTTGGTCAGTTTATTAACTCAAGTAAGTGAACTAACCAAACCGAATCATTTAAGTCTGCAGTATTTCTGGTGAGTCCTCTGTCTTTCCATAAGTCTACTAATTTCCCTTGTGTACTTAACATCCAGCATTAGGAACCATGTAATACATGTCAAAGGAGCCAACCAGCTCTACTTCTTTTGTACAGTATCTGATCGATAATTTGGCCTCCAGCCCCAGATTTTCTTTAACGGTAGTATGTATTAGGCACTTGCAGCCTTTAATTTTAAATTTTTCGAAAGTAAGTTGACAGAAAATATGGTGGAGAGAGTGGGGGAAGTGTATCCAATAAGTGGTGGCAGGCCAAGGTTTGATCCCGCAACAGCCTGCATTGAGGACTTAGTCCTCTGTGCATGGGTCGCACGCTAAACCCATGAAGACATATTAAAACATTATGTGCCATGAGTGTTTTAACTTGAGACGCCACAGATAAACCAAAAATGTATGTAAATGCTGTGCAAATGTTAAAACAATGACCAAATAATATGGGTATTTACTCTTATTTTAAATTCTAAGCATACACTGTGTCTGCACAGATGAAGAATTACTCAGCTTAGCAAGAGAGATGCTAGAAATTAGCGGAAACTAGTATGGCATGGTAGTTTCGTGGTACTTCTTATTAATTTGCTAATAAATATGTGACCAATTTGGAGCATCAAACCTACATCTTAGGATGGTCAAGTGATCAATAGGTATGGAAAATTTGAGGGTGATGTCTCAGCAATGAATTATGTGTTCAGTTCAGTTCTATACCCCTGATTAAAGTACACCTGCTCTATACAAAATGGGGGAACATCATAAAGCAGGAGTGGGCGACACCAGTTTTTGAGGGCCAGTGTCCTGCAACTTTTAGATGTGTCCTTGGTCCAACACACCTTATAAGTCTTCTAAATCTAAATCTTCTAAATCTTTTAATCTTCTACATCTTCGAAAGAAGAGGTGGGCAACGTCGGCCCTCAAAAGGTTGATGTCCTGCAATTTTTAAATGTGTCTCTGCTTCAAAATACCTGAATCAAATGTATGGCTCGTTGACAGGCCTGTGCAGAACTTGATTCAGGTGTGTTGGACCAAGGACACATCTAAAAGTTGTGGGACACCTGCCCTCGAGGACTGGAGTTGCCTACCCCTGTCATAAAGGATACACATACTTCATATACACAAGAGGATTCTTAATTCTCTTAATAATTGCTTTGCTTTTATGTTTATATCACAACAGTATACAACTTTTAGCCCTTCTTTGAAGTAAAAGCAGCTACAAAACCTCAGTGAACCATGTTGCTTGTAGAGACCATATAAAAGGTTTGGAATCAGGTATGCGGGGCTTCTAAGCCTGACCAGTAAAAGAAGCCAGCCCTGCCACAGACATCTTTTCAGATGATAGGCACGGCCTCAGGGAAGACCTCAATTGAAACACTGTATGGGGTATATCAGACCTTTGTCTCATCCCCCCAGGGGTCAAAACGACAAGATCTACTCTTCTCATCAATGTCATGTTCTCTCTCTTTCTTTCTCCCTCTTTCTTACTCTTTAACCATCTCTCCATCCAGCCAGGTCAGCCTATTAAATGGTAGAATACATTACAAGAGAAGAAGGGCTAATAGATTGGAATATTATAACCATACAATAATTTCATGAAAAAGTCAGGGAGGGATCATCGCTCTTATTAACTCCAAGAGAAATTGAGGCTGAAAAATGCTCAAACAGAAAATGTTAATGCCAGGCTATACTACATGTAATTGTTCTGGCCCCATTCCCTGGGCTAGCTCCATTCATGCCACTTTATTAGTGGTAATTGAGGATATGAATTATAAATGGGAAATGATTTCTCTCTCCCTCCCATTGAAAGGGACGCATAATGACCACTGCCATTGTTTAACCTTCATAATCGCATGTTCTCATTTCTTTGCTTTCTCCTTTCTGTCCCTTTACTTTTTGTCATTTATTTTGCTCCTTTCTTCTACTCTTCTTCAAACTAAAACTATGTTCTTTCCCCATTGCAAAATATTGCTATCACTTTCAATCGCTTTCTCTTAGTCTTTTTCCTTCCTTGGTTCCTATTTTTTACCTCACTCTTTTTTAACCTCTTTTTTCACTCTTTTCTTTTCAGGCTTCTGTTTTACAGACCTAAATTAGCAGGCGTATGCAAGACAAACACAAATAATCATACGCCCACACACTTACACGAGGGTTGCCAGCACATTTTACTTTGCTGTGATTGTACAACACACCCTACCAATGATGTGAGTGCCCCGGGCAAAAGATCCAGCAAAAAGGGCCAGAAGTTTTCTTGGCATCCTATCTGAGAAGTTCACTTTTTTATTTAGGCTTTTTAAAGATCAGCAACTCCACACCTCCCACCCAACAAAGTCCATTAGCCCCAGCCTCTCACCCACGACCAGTCTGCTTTTTATTTACAACATCAAACGTTTCACTTCATTAAATTACCTTTTCTTTCTCCTCCCTCATTTCTTGCACACTCTCTCTCCCTTTCCATCCTAGCTGTCCCAGTTGCATTAAGTTGAAACACGTTTTCAGAAACAAAAGGACGTGGGGTGACGGGGGGATAAAACAGCTCTCCGATGTAGTCTGCAGTGGTTTTATAGGGGGAAATAATGGATAATTTGGAGAAAGTATTTAATAGGTAACCGACGCTTGCCTGCAATGTAACTGTTGTTAAAGGGAGACTCAGTCTGAGTCTCTGAAACATGGAGCGCTGCTGCTTACTATTTTCCTTTCTAAGGCGTTAGCTGACTATTAAGTTGTGATGACAGCATGAGTGTGATCTCTAGACACTTGAGTGTGTGTTTGTCATGAGGCAACCTGAAATTAACTGTATAGGTATCAAAGTTTTAAAATATTATTCAAGAAAAGGTTTTTGCCATTTACCCTCACCATCACTGGCTTCTGGAGCTTTTGACCTACTAACAGTAAAGCTAAGATTCCCCAATCAGGCACGTAACCTCACTTGTCTGTGGCTCAATATGGAACAAACTCAAAGAGCCCATGACCATGTCCTGGTTCACCCATCCCTTCCATTGACAACTTTTGACAGATATACCCAATAAGAGCTACGGTTTTGGAGATGTTCTGACCATGGTGTCTAGTCAACACAAGCTGGTCATTGACATTTTTCCTTCTTCTAACAAGACCTTTAAAACATTTTTCACTTCCTCACCCACAAACAGGTGCAACAAAAACATATTATCAATATTACTGTCTTTACCTTTCAGTCATCTTAATTGTATGCCACAAATGACAATAAAACATGTAAATACTTTACTTTACACAGTTGTTTTTTTTGTAGATTTGATCGTGTCCCAATCTCCCATTAGACACTCCAGATGCTTGGTGTAAAATCCCGTCTGAAACCAAAATCTTTTTAGCACATTGATTGAGAGTTTGATTTGATCTCGGTCCCTCATGTACAGCCACATCTGCAGTGTGTACTACTGTGTGAAGCGGGCGTCAGCTGTGTGAGCATATAAATGAAACCAGAGAGGAGTGAAAGCTAAACATTCTACAAGATCAATATTCCAATATCTAACATCAGGGAACTCCAATAAGTACAACGCCAGGGACACTTCAATGGCAACATCAAGGCAGCTGGGTTTACACACACTCACATGCACACTCACACATTAACGATTAGTGGGTCTCAGATAGTGATCAGGCAAGCACCATAAAATCCATCCTACTTAGGAGAAAGGAATAATCCATTTGTGGACAGGTTTCAATACAGTCCATACTAACCATGTCACAGTGAAGAGCCTATCAAATCCAAAAGGGATAATTTGGGACGGAGACATGTTGGCAAAGTTTGAAAGCAATGAAGTAAGGTCATACTGCCAGAAGCAAAGATCAGAATTAGCAATCAATGTTCATCAACACAGTTAACATAATTGGTCAAAGACCAAAGAAAGGGAGGAAACACTAAAGGCTATAATCACTGTCAATGTAGCAGCTTATGAGTTTAGGGTAACAATAGTCACAATCTTCCTTTGTCTAATGCTCCAACTTGAAAATAAATAGCAAAGGGGACAAATATAATCCTTCAGTGTTTGCAAATGTGAACCATAACATCCTAAAAAAACAACACTAGACAGAAGAAAATGTCTATCTGATATGCCTAAATGTTGCATATATTTCATTCAAATAATTAAGTAGCTCCCATTAGTCATGGACATCTTTGTTTGGACATAAGCATTGAGGCTAAACTAATGACCCTTATTCTAATCACATCAGACTCCAGGCAGCAGTGTGTGCTTACATACAAGGGTGACCCAGGCTCTGTGTATATTTGCGCAAAGCAGTGACCCTAACGACCAATGGTTATCGAAGCACTGACCACCACTGGTCGATACCCACTCAACCACCGTACCTATTCCAACCCCCTCCACCCTTCCCATCTCTTCCATCTCCTTCTCCCCACAAAGCCCATTCAAGGGTCCAATCAATGTCGAATTATGTGTTATTTATTGAATAATCAAAAAGGTATTATGAGTCCAGCAGGCTGGCTAGCCTGCAGTGTCTGACAATAGGGAAATAGGAGGTGGTGGTGTTGGGGGGGCTATTTATCAGCTTAACTGCCATGCATGCGTTTGAAATTAGGGTAATCAGTTGGCATGTAAACAGTAGGCCCAGCAGCTGGCTGCCAGACATGTAGGCTATTACTCACTTTCCACTTATTATCGCTGACGTCTGAGTGTGTGGGTTCGTGTTTGCATGTGTGTGTGTGTTCATGCATATTGATGGAGCATGTATTTAGGGGTTGCATGTGCTTATCTTTGCTGTGTTGGGGAGGGTATAGCTGAACTACATGTTATGCAATGAGCATCTATGCTTCGGCTTGCAGGATAGTAGACTACACCATGAGCAGTAATAACAAAGCTGGCTGTTAATATTATTTAAATTTGATGTGAATGTTTATTGTTGACATGAAAACAACCCATCTGTTTGCGTGTGTTTCAAAACCACAATACTTTTAATTAAAAGCAAGATGCCTTACAAAAGTATTCACACCCATTGATTTTTTTTTGAGTTTTTGCCACCTTACAACCACAAACTTTAATTTGGCTCATGCTGCCTGTTTAGGATATGTTTCCTGCTGCCCATGGCTAAAGCTTTTGGTAGCCCCTAACTGAGTTTCTTTCATCTTCCACTAAATTTTGACCAGCGTACCTGTCCTTGGTGAAGAAAATCAACCTTAGAGCATAATGATGCCACCACAATGTTTCACCATGAGAATGTTTTCTGAGTGATAAGTAATACCTTCACTCTCCACACAACTTATTGCAAGAAACCCCCCCAAAAATTCATTTTACTCTCATTTCACTAGAACACCTACTTCTACATGTTTGCTGTGTTCCCTGCATGGGATGTGGCAAACTGCGAACCAGACTTTTCATCCCTTTTTTTCAACATTAGCTTTCTTCTGGCCACCTTTCCATAAAAGCCAGAGTTGTGGACTGCACTACTAATAGTTGTCCTGTCAACAGATTCTGCCACTTCAGCTGTGGATTTTTGCAGCTCCTGCATTAATGAATTGATGCTCTTCTAGATTCTAGATTTACAGTTGTTTCATTCGTTTTCCACTTTCAGAAGATGAACAATGTCCCTTAAGATCTTCAATGCCTGGGGTAGTGTTTTTTAACCTAACTCTGCTTTAAACTTCTCCTCAGCTCTAAGGTGTGTTCCTTGGTCTTCATGATGTTGTTTTCCATCATATTCTCCTATAAACCTCTGAGGACTTCACACAACAGTTATGTTTATAATTAGATTAAATTACACACAGATGGACTCTACTAATTAGGTAACTTCAGAAAACAGTTGGATTATATTTAGGGCCATCAAACTAAAAAGGATTGAATACATATGCTTTCCACATTTTTCAGATTTGTATTTGCAAGGAAAATTTAAATCCACGTATCAATTTTCTTCATCTAGACATCCAGTTTCACCCGCACATTGGCAAATGCGACTCACCGGCTATACCAGTACTGATGGCATGACTAAACTGAGTGTTGATAATCAATGAAAGAAAATCATAGAGGTTAACAGTTGAAACTCGACATCCCTTGGCCAATTGTAAACTAATCTGCCAGGGCAGCGTTCGTGTTAAAGGTCAACAGACATCGTTACAAGGGGTGTGCAGGGGGCAGAAGAGAGGGGAAGGCAGTTCTCTGTGTTTGTCTGAAGGGCAGATGAGAGGGCAGAGTTGGCCACTGTGGGAAGATCAGATTTCTATCCAGAGCTTTGGTTTGCAAGGGATGGCTTTGTGCTGCTTAGTTAGGAGGAAGGTACAGAGCACCAGGAAGTCTCTGACTCTTGATACAGACGCGGACCAGCTTTAAAAGGAATATTCCCCCATTATTGAGATGAATAATGGGTCATAGCAGTTTTAAGGAGTCCCTGCTCCCAACTGAGAAACTATTAATTTTATGTTAAGAAAATATGAACCTAAAAGCATCAGTGCATTCATTCATTTCAGTCTGTAGTCCAACTTTTCTTTACTTTCCTTCATCATGCTACTGCAATGTACTGCAATTTTTATTTTTTTGGTCAAAGCAATGTATTTTTTTCAGCATGTAAAGCACTTTGAATTGTCTTGTTGTTGAAATGCGCTATACAAATAAACATGCCTTCCCTTGTCTCGGTGTTGAAAATAATACTTATTCTGAAAGGGGTCCAGGCTAAGCAAGTTAAAAACAAACATATTGGTTTGACTGTGTGACAGTGGAAAAGGTCTATTAATGGTATTATCAAGAGATTCTTAACATCCAAAGCACAATTCACATAATCCACCTAAAATTTTCTCTTTCGTAACCACTTTCCAGTTTAAAATGTCTCTCCTCAACATTAAATTACATTTCTAATTTTTGTTCAGTTTTATTTATCCATCCAACCAAAGGACTGTAGGTGGGATACGCAGTGCCTGTCTGTTCAAGGGTCGGTTTAGACACAATATAAAAATGCACAGATGTACTCACACACTTAAGACTAAAGTGCCGTGCAAGTATTTGTAACCTTTGAACTTTTTCACGCTTTGTCCTGTTTTCAAACAAAGAAATTCAATATATTTTGTTGGGATTTTTTTTAATCATAGACTGAGAAAAACTCAATACTTTGTAGAATCAGTTACAGCTGTTTAGATGTTGTGGACATGAATTTTCAAGGCTTTTCACAGATTATCAATCGGATTTAAGTTGGTTGGGCTATTCTAACACATGAACATGCCTTGATCTTGATATCATTTGTAACCCTGGGTTACCAAAAAACATAACCCTGGGTTTTGTTTTAGGTTGTCGGGTTGCTGGACGGTGAACACCCACCCCAATCTCAAATTTTTACAGCCTCTAACATGTTTTCTTTTAAGATTGCCCTGTAAACCTCTGACACCTGTAAAATTGTGCTCCAGCCACAGGGTTTCACTGTGAGGATGGCATGTTCAGGTTAATGTAGAATGTAACCTTTGTGCTCCACATAGAATTTTGCATAAAGGCCAAGGGAACCCAAATTTGTTCTCATCTGGTCAGAGCTTTGGCATGTTTGCTGTATCCCCTGTTCATCATCATTAGCATACTGCAAACAGGGTTCACATGGCTTTCTTTCAACAAAGGCTTTCTTCCTGCCTCTCATCGACAAAGGACAAATTCTCCCACCTTTGCTGTTGATGTAGGCAGCTCCTTTAGAGTTACTATGGGCCTCTTTGCTGCTCTTCTGAAGGTACATTACACAAAGATGGAATCTACTTACCAATGATGGTACTTCTGAAGGCAGCTAGTTGCATTGGATTTTATGTAGTGGTATCAGATTTTTTTTTCAAATAAAAATCTGAAAAGCACTTATCACTTTCTTTACAGTTCACTATTATGTCTTACATTGTGCTGGTCTATGACAAAAATATCCTATTAAAATATCTAGTAGTTTACCTTGTAATGTCAAAAAAAGATCAAGGGCATCCAATATACTGTAATTTTAAGTTTATGATTGACCTTACATATACGGTTCTGGATGATAGAATAACAAACATTATATTAAGAGAAGAAATTTGATGAAATCGTTAGATTCAGTGCTCCATTTTTTTGTTCATCATTTGCTCATCACTGTTTCAGTTCTATCTGTCTTTATTTAATAAAAGCTTGACTGATATGATAACACATACACTGTACACTGTACACTGTATATTGTGTGTACAATGGTGATGACTGCGGTTAAAACTTATTTAGTGTGTGTCTCTATTAAACAAAGCAATGTCTTGGTCAGCTCCGGTTAAAAACTCCATAAATTGTAAACCATTTAGAGCTCTTCTTCCTGACTCAAGCAAATATGCAAGGGAGACTGAAACCACATATGGAACCAGGGAAGGAAAGAAAAAAAAGAGATAAACAAAAGAAAGAGACAACATACACCAAAAGGAGGCAATAATAGAGGCACAAAGTCTGAAAAAGCAAAAAATGGAAAGGAATTTTTTTTTTTTTAACTTTTTACCCTCCCGTGCATTTATGTATCTATTTTTCTTCCAATTTTGCTTTTAGGACCTCTGTACTGTTGACACTTATTGCATGTCGCCCATATTTTCATCCCTGAAAAAGCATTAGAAAAGCCAATGTCAGGGTGGGGTAAGTGAATTAGGATTGGTTTTTGCCTCCCTCGGCCACAGAGAGAGGTAGGGTTACCCACAATAAGATCAGAATGAGACCAATTTTGTTTCTGTTGCCATTCAAAACAAACAATGGGCACCTAATAGCCCTGCAGCATCTGTGGCCTCGCTCAGGCCAAAACACACATGATGGCCCCTGGTCGATAGACGCAGACAGCTAGATGGACGAGAGAAGTTGTGCACAAGACAGCGCACACATACGAAGGCAGGCACCCACTTACGTAGGCAGACAGGCTCACATGATTTTTCCTGATAGCAGCGGGCTGCCTGGAACACTAGTTAGCGGTTGCAGTGAAAGTGGTCTGAGTGCCTCTGAAGACACTGATCATATCAGTGAAAAGAGGAGAATAGAGGTTTATCGACTAAAGGAGGGTGACAGACAGGGAGGAAAAGGGAGGGAAGGAGGGTTGGGACAGGTGTTCATATCTGGCCAACACATAGTGTTGGCGATCTAATCACAAGGCAATGTAGCTTGTCATCAGCTGAGGCTGTCTGAAGAGCAGGAATGGACAAAAATGTGTTCATCCTGCATGTTTGTCCTGCATATTCTGCACTGAGTGTATATTAAAAAAATAGATTTTCTCAAAAACATACATTTTCTCAAAATACACCGTTTTTCATAGATTATTTGGTTGCACTACATTGGCCTCAGATGTACAGTTGAGAACCATAAAAAAAGGTTTGTTCCCTCCAGATTGGGTGTCTCTTCCTCAAGCAGAGGAGTTCAAGTCTAGTTTATTGGTGTTCTATTCAGAATTTATGGTAGGATTACTACTGTCACTTCTGAATAGGAAAATAGGCTAAACCAAAAGGTGAAGACTCCCACACACTGGTTATATGCCAATGTGGTGCACAGATTACCATCCATCCATTCATCCACCCATCCATCCATCCATCCATCCATCCATCCATCGGTCCATCCATTCATCCATCCATCCATCCATCCATCCATCCATCCAATGATCTTTATGCCTACCCCATAAACTAGGATTTAACTATAAAAGTGATTTGCCCTTTTATACTGTTTTCATACAGTTAAACCAAAATTAGACAACATTTTAGTTATGTCCAGGGGAAAACATTTTATAATACTTTCACCTTACCTTACCTAAGGAATGGATTCTTGGTTTATTAGTATTAAAGAGTAACTGCCTTGACTTCATACCTACGTAGTGGGTTAAGAGTTTTGAGCTTTATTTTTACTGAACAAATTTGATCCAGTTTCACAGACGTGGTGTCTTGTAAAGGCGTTTTAAAGTCTGGACTGCAACTTGAACTTTGGGTTAGGGAAATCTGCAATGGGCTGCAAGACAAAGATTGTGCAGTCAAGGCCCTAATTTATTTTCCAATGTCTTCTCCCTCAAATCCAAAACTGATCAGTCTCAACACTTTTCCAGCCTTTACTGGAATCAGATCTAAACTCCAGGAAATCCAGGTAATATTTTGAGATAACAAGGAAGTGTCTGACCAGGTCATCTGGCTGTATAATATGCCCTCTGGGTTGCACTGTAAGTAAGTAAGAATGCTCTACACTCTGGAGGCTGACCTCATATTGGCCTCACCTAATGATATTAGGAATGGCGATGTTAGCGATGTGACACTGTCGCTCCAGGTACACCTATATGCACACATGCAGCCATCCACACAGTGACTAACCGCTTAGCACATAACGTCATGAGTCCCATGGGCTTCCCTCTCTGGTTGCCTCTCATTAATGGCCATTAGTTCGGTGCAATTCAGAGAGTGTGTCGGGTCACCCCTTGCTGGCTAAGAAGTGGGGTAACAGTATTAAGGACAGAGAGGCATCAGAAGGAGGGGTGCTGTGCTTCCACCTGCCCGCGCATACCCTAGGGGTATCGATTGCAACTACTGCTTCACCTTTGTCTCTGTGACCTCCCCAACGATGTGTTTATTTACTCTGCTGCTTCGTCACACTCTTATACACACATCTGAAATACACTCACACACACACACACACTTGTTTTGCTATATGTAGTGAGGACCATGTGTTGACGCCCATTGACTTCCATTGATTTTCAGTCATTTTCAGCCCTTTCTATGCCCTAACCCTGACAATAACCCTAAACCTAACCATTACCAGTGCATGCCTAACCCTAACCTTAACCTAAACTCAATTCACACCTTAGTCCTAAACCTAACCGTTAGCAAAACAGGTCGTGAGGACCAGCAAAATGTCCTCACTTTGGTACCAACGGTCCTCAATTTGATGGTGAAATCGGGAAAATGGTTCTCACTGTGATGCCAAGACAGGAACACACACACACACACACACACACACACACACACACACACACACACGCACACACACATACACATAAGACCAAGAAAAATCCCAGAGAGGCACATGAAGTGGCCCCGATCATTCTAGCTTAGATAACCGACACAACACACAGAGCATGTCTTTGTCCTTGAATAAATTTGAAAGCTTTACTCGTTCTTGAGGGGACCAGAATGTAGGAAAGGATGGAGAATTCAAACTACGACACACTTTTCTAGATGGCACAGCAACGCCGGACAACAAAACTGTAACTATACCACTTACATGAGAAATTCTAACTGAAGACAGGTGACTATAAAGAGTCATTCTCACCTATCTTTACGCCTCTTCAATTTGTTCTCACAATTTTTCCTTCCCCCTTTTTTTTTACTTTCTTGTGACACCTTAGCTGATGCTGTTATAATAGATTACGGGTCGCAAGATATGCAACATAGACTTTTATGAGTCTGCTAACCCCTTGATGAACTTTACCTGAGCCAAAGCTGTTAGAAACAGTACATGGTAGTGCTGTGAGAGCAGAAAACGGTTTAAATCACCATGTGGTATCATCAGTATGAACATCCGCTAAATCACTGAATTCTTTGAAACATCTTGCAACGTCCTGTTGACATTATCAGTATTACTGCACACTGCAGAATGTAGGAATGATAATAGATCAGTGTTTATTTATTCTTGATACTATGGCAGGTACAGCTACAATATTAAAACCAAAAAGAGCAAAAATTAAACCACTTTAGGATTAGACATAAGAGATGCCAAGGTTTAAAAACAAAAATAACCCCTTTAGAGAAAATTAGCGAGCCACATTTGCTTTGATGTGCCATGTTGTCACTGTATAAAAGCCTTGTGACTGTATAGTATAAAATTTCTCTGGAGGTATACTATCAGAACTACTTTGCTGGTAGTATCTCATATTTTTATTTTTAAAAAAACAATTGGAGTCTTAGAAAACTTTGTTTATTGATTAGATAAGATGTTTTTAGTAGATATGTCGTGATTTGATTGTAGGTACCAGATATGGGTTCTAATTAAGGCATTGTTAAATGATCAATAAAAAGTTGGTGTACGTTTTGTGGTTTTGTGTCTGCTGCAACCCCAGCAGACAATCCAAAACATGTTGTACTTTCACTTATGAAGAATCAAAGACTAGTTTTGAATGCACAATTTGCAAAACTGTACTCTATTTTGTTGATCTAAAAAATCTGTATTGGCTGCTGCAGCCTCCTGTCTGTGCACTGTGCTCAGACAGAGAATAGCTGAAAAACCGGTCAATATATTTCACAACGCTCAAGGCTAAGCATTAATGTTAGGTCCTTTTTCTTGTACCTTTTTGCTGCACCATCAAATGCAACCATATTGAAATATGTTTTGCCCAATCAGCGTGTCACATCAGAAACAGAGTGTAATACACCTGCTAGCATTAGCCTTGCACTTCAGGAAACTGCTCCACATAAAACATCAGAACAATGTCTGTTTATTGAAAATGACAGTTTCAGGAATCCTATTGGTGAGGTAAAAGGGACACAATCACAAAATGTAGACCATGTAATACTGAGGAAACGTAGTGTATTTTACTGTACATTAAAGCTACTGAGTTTTCCAGCATATATCGATGGTATTAAGCTCATGGAAGTAATGAACTGTGGCTTAACATCAGCAAATGCCGATTTTTAAATTACTTTGAGTGTTATGTTTGACAAAAAAAAAGTCAAACATTCATCGGGGCGTTCCTAGTTTATAGATTATATTAAGAAGTGACAGTGAATGCTAAAACAGTTCTGTGGATACATGTGAACTACACGTTTGTGCATGTAAAAATATTGACAGATGTGACTTTCCAGGTTTTGTGCAAGGAAAATTTTGTTGATCATATTTCTGTGTTTGTATGCAGTATGTTAACTGGAGTTTTTTTGGGATGTGATTGAGTTACCCAGTAGGAGGCTGGGTGGGCCATCCATACTGATTAGTAGTAAAACGTTAATGGAGGATCCATACATATGTCTGTCTGTCAGCTTTACAAGGGCGTTTATACAGGAGAGTCTTAGAATGCCAGCCTGTATTACAGAAAGCCAGAGCCTAGCCATCACTCTACACACAAACATACACATACACACAAATGCATACAGACACAGTGCCTTTTTTCCATCACAGTGTCTTTAGGAGGGCCACGGGAACCAGTACTGTCACAGTTTTCACTGTGCCGGGAGCTCGGGACCCTAAATGAAGGCATCAAACACTCTCATCCCCCGCTTTAATAAAACCCAGTCAACAAGCCCCCGCCGCAGGCTACACATAATGGGCTTTTTATTTCCGTTTGGTCGTCCCAGCCTACAGAATTAAAGCCCAGTTTGGTGAATGAAGGACAAGGTGGCTTCAAGGTCAGTAGGAGAGCTGTGGGGTAAGACAGAGATGCCTTTTAGCTACTTACTAATAATATTATAAAAAGTCTTGAAAATAAACTTTTAAGAATTTACCAGGCACAACAATACTGTATTGGTTTTACACCACATCACCTAAGGTGATATTTCAGGCTGAAAAGTTATGCTAAAGTATTACACTGCAGTCACGGTAATTAGGTGTAGTTTGGCAGCTGACCAACAAATCCACATTGACCCCATGATCTCAGTTATCCTACCTGCTCCATTAAGGAAGAAAAAATAAGGAATTAATCTCCACTGAAGAGGTCAAGGATCATTCTATGTTATGGTGTTAGATGACACTAAATGATAGTGAGTGTGAACAGCATTTTACATAAATAAATAAATAAATATATATACTATATATATATATATATATATATATAAATATATATGCTGTACACACATGTCAAAACAGAATATTATGCGTTGTGGCTTTTAGAAATAAAAGGAAAACAACAGACTGTAAATAGCGGCAGGTATCTAGTTAACCTTGAGTTCTTGAGTTTCTTAGACACATACACACACATACACAGACATGATGGACCATTTGGTGATGCTCTGCAGAAACATTTCAGTGTGTTCCCTTTTGTAACTGACAGGATGATTTAATGTGTGCAAATTAAAATGCCACAAATACATTATTCCCTATTGATTTGACACATTGTTGAAATTTATCTGAAAAAAAAACAATACAAGACTGTATTAGATACATATGGCTACCATAAAGGTTATTTTTTAACCCACTGATAGCAGCAGATATTGGTGTCTTAGTATGTCTACATTTAACCCTGTTCAAGCCTTACAGTGGGAATATAGTAATGTGATCCCCTATGGGTTGCGTAAGTTTGATTGAAGATAGAAATACTCTGTTTCATTTCATTGAGTCCAGTGTTGTGCATTACTTAAAAAAAGGTTTGTATGTCATTGAGGGAAATGTTAGATCCCCTTTAGACCATTTAGACTCCCACACACTGGTTATATCCCAATGGGGTGCACAGATTACCATCCATCCATCCATCCATCCATCCATCCATCCATCCATCCATCCATCCATCCATCCATCCATCCATCCATCCATCCATCCATCCATCCATCCATCCATCCATCCATCCATCCATCCATCCATCCATCCAATGATCTGAAGGTTTGTTCATAGCCACTGAGAACACCATTAGTAACCCACTATGCCATAGTGGAATAAAATCTTGCAGCCCTCTCCTGCAGCAAACATAAAGTCAGGTCTTAAATTTCTTAGTGAACATCTAAGTGCTGCAAAGAAAGCTTTGGAGACAGTGTTAAGTTCAGATGAGACCAAAATCAAGCTCTTGGCATCAAATCAAACTACAGTGTTTGAAGGAATAGGCATGCTGAGTATGACCAGAAGATCCATTCCCACAGTCAAGCACAGAAGTGGAAACATCATGTTTTAGAGTTGATTTTCTTCTAAGGGTACAGGGTAACGGGTAACTTAATTAATTAAGGAGCCAGTTGATAGGGCAAAATATACCATGAAATGTTACATGAGAACTTTCTTCCCTCAGTCAGAACACTAAACACGGGTTGCAAATGAAACCCACAACATATCACAAAGCCAATACATCAGTGTTTTAACATCAAGGTCATGCAGAGGCCGAACCAGTCTTCAGAATTTAATCTTACAGAAATTCTGTGTAGGGAGCTAAAGCTTGTATCAATTTGTGATCATGCTTTGGGATGAGCTGGCAAAACATGTGATGTTCTTGCTATTGAAAAATCTCAGCTGTAAAGCTCATTTATAAATGTCAGTCAGTCAGTCGGTCATTTTCTACCGCTTATTCCATAGTGGGTCGCGGGGGTGCTGGTGCCTATCTCCAGCAGTCTATGGGCGAGAGGCAGGGTACACCCTGGACAGGTCGCCAGTCCATCACAGGGCAACACACAAACAACCATGCACACACTCATTCATACACCTAAGGGCAATTTAGAGTGACCAGTTAACCTAACAGGCATGTCTTTGGACTGTGGGAGGAAGCCGGAGTACCCGGTGAGAACCCATGCACGGGGAGAACATGCAAACTCCATGCAGAAAGACCCCCGGCCGGGAATCGAACACAGGACCTTCTTGCTGCACGGCAACAGTGCTACGAACTGCCCCACCGTGCAGCCCCTCTTTTATAAATGGTTTCGTGTAATTTTAACCAGATTTAGTGTTTTTATTACAACTAGAGAAAACAATGACTAATGTCCAGTGTCAAATAAATTGAAGCTTCACAAAAGTAGAGATTAGGAGATGCTCTCTGTAACAAAACAGACAAAAGAGATATGTCATTATGGAAGTGGCTAACCATCACTAAAGTACTTAGTGAATGTCTCCTGATAATGTCAGCTACATTCCCTTTTAGGTGATACTTTAGTTAATTGAGTGTGAAACCTTTATCACCATCAAGACATGTAGAGAAAGAAGGATGGATTGGAGTATGGAACAGGGAAGAGAAGAGAGGGAGTAGGCGCCAGAGGATGAAGGAGAGGACAGGAGAAAGACTTGCATCATCACAAGATCAGCAACGAAAAGCTGAGAAGGGAGAAGACGGCAAAATAGGGGAATGAGTGTCCCTAACCAGATGGTCATATGAGCAGGTACCCTCCAAATGAACCTCCACCCTCCCTTCGTATTAAGCCACCACCCCCATCCCTCCACCCCCGGTATACTGAACCCCACCACTCCGTCATGCTATTACCTCCCTGTCTCTTTCATTATCTATGGTGAACTTTCAGTAACCTCATCGTGGCCATTCTTTATGTCATGGCCTGCAACGCGAGCCGTGATTTAGGCCCATCCAGTGCACCTAATTTGATTTCATCATCACAGGGTGGAGTGAGAAATAGAGAGGAGGAGGGTTGTGCTGTGGGAGAAAAAAGGAGAAGGAAAGGAGGGATGAGGTGACGGTCATGGAGGGTTTGAAGCAATGGGTTTGGAGGGATCTATGGAGAGGGTCACATCGGTAAGCACAAGCTAAATGACTTCAAGAGGCTAATAAAGAAATCAAGACCTTTGTTACATGGCCATAATATTTGCCCTAAAACACTGATAACTATTACTAGGCCCCATCACCGGCCAACTTTAATAGCTTTCTCCCTCTATCCTCCAGTGTCTTTGTCCTTAAGGCCCACTTCACACCCGACCAAGACCCCACAATGACATTAAAAATCAGCAAGAACCTGAATGGTCCCCACAGAATCTCGTAGAGGTCTTCTGAGGGGCATCAAGACTGCAGTGTGGAGCATAAGAGATCACAACTGCTTTGAACATTGGTGTGGAGTGGTTTGGTCATTAAAGCATCAGGGAAAAGCATCATGATTACCTTCAAACTGGACTTTCAGGATTTGCTGTGATCCAGTCACGTTCAAATGGCCTTGAGGTTCATTCAGTGTGAACGCTTCCTAACCTTCACACTCTGCTGACACAGGAAAAACTAGACCAACCACAGACCTCTATGTTTCAAGCACAGGATTTAAATACTACAGTCAGGAGAAGAAATGCATTCCTGCCCATCTACTACTGTCAATAGTTCCTTTTCTGACACATGCTCAAGCTAGGCAGGCAATACTCTTTTGTGCACTGTAATATACATAGCGTCAAAATTCAACCGATCAGACAAGTGCCCCTCCTCTTTTTGTAACACAGACACTATTATTGCAGGGCAATCATGAACAATTATGATACATAAAGAAAGACAAAAAAGTAAAATGTCTTGAAGGCCAAACCAATCATTATTTGTCATTCAAACGATCATAAAGAATAAGAGGGGGTTTAGACAGATAAGAGAGTTAACAATGTAGTTGTTGCTAGTTTCCGTTTCGACTCAGAAGATGTTACTAGGTTTTATTATTCTGTTATGGTGAAAGAGAGTGGAAACAAAGAAAGACAATTTAAGTGCAAGTCTAAACACCATGGCAGAAATGAATGTTCTCATTCCTTTCTATGTTTTGTTCAACATGCTTCTTGTGGCTGGTGAGTTAGCCAGAAATTCAAACTGACAGTTTGTGTTTGAATTTAATTGCAACAGCAATGAGGCGTCTGATTCAACTTAATAGGATATTCTGTATAGAAAATTCCTTTGGAGCGTAAGCTTAAAAAAATGCTCCATGTATTGAAAATAAGACACTGATTGAATACCGATCCATAGATAATGACATCAGTATTTCTTGCTGAGAACGGGAACCATCTATCAAAGTCAGAGTTGAGGAGAATGCCTCTTCACTCTTCAATATAAGTCTTTGAAAGGAACAACATGGTAATGCATAACGATCTCTTGAATGCAATTATTTTCCAGGGGAGTAGAAACAAGGATCTATTTTCAGGTAGTGCTTGTAGTGTCTCAGTCATAGACAATCCAGACTTGTAAAAACCTTTCCAGTTGTAGAAAGGGTTATCTATGTTTCAATGTAACATTTATATATAGACATACATCTACCAAAAGTATGTATGCCTCTTATTTTTCACATTTTGGCCTGTTACAGCCAAACGACTTGATTTGCGAATGTGTCAGAGGTTTGTTCAAGAACAGGATGCATCATGAACCCCAAGGAACACACCTGACAGATTAGGGATAAAGCTGTAGAGAGGTTTAAAGCAAAGTTATGTTTTTCAATTTTATGAAAACCATGTCGTTAGGAAATAGAAAATGTATAGTACAACTACAAACGTACATGGACATGGCCATTAACCTAAGCTGACAGACTGGGCAAGGAAAGCAATAATAACAGAGGCAGCCAAAATACTCAGGATAACTCTGTAGAAGTTACTGAGACTCACGGCTCAAGTGGCAGGATCTATTTACAGTAAAAATAATGGCTGATCACGCCATCTGACCTCTGTGGGAGGATTGCAAGAAAATAGCCAAGAAGACGGCCACAAGAACTTTGACATGTGTCACAAGCCATTTAGGTGTCGCAGCAAACATGTGGAAGAAGGTGCTCTGGTGAAATGAGACCAAACTATTTTAGCTTACACGCAAAACGGTGTAAACATAGCACTTGACATCAACCTGAACATGTGATCCCTGCCATGAAACATGGTGTTGGCAGCATCTTGCCTTTCTTCAGCAGGAACCTGGATGCTCGTCAGAGTTGATGGGGAGATGAATGTAGCTGAATACATGGCAATCCTGGGAAAAAAAACTGTTTAAGTCTGGAAAGTATTAAAACAGAGTTGAAGGTTGGTCTTCCAGCAGGTCGAAAACTCTACACATACAGCCAGAACTACAAAGGAACTTTTCAGGCTTTTATATGTTAAACAAACTGAAAACCCTTTATTATTTCCCATCCACTTCAGAATAATTATTTTGTGTTGGTCTATCAAAAAATCTCCAAATAAAAGAAAACATTAAAGTTTGTGGTTGCAATGTGGCAAATAATTAAAAGGTCAGGGCTTATAGGCACTGCATATCAAAGACTGTTGTGGAAAGCAATCGTTTGAGAATTTTGGAACATTGTTTCCTTTACTTTATTGTCAAGACTTTGATAAGAATATTGAGGCAATGTCTTAGCATGCTGATCCAAACAGGAAGTAATTATCTTTGCTTAGCAAACTGATTAGAATCTCCAGCTAGTCAGAGCCAAAGCTGGTTAGAAATATGTGCAAAAACGACACATTAGTTAAGGGTAAATGTAAAACACTAACTCTAAACAGGAAGCCTCTGCATGCATGTGTTCTGAGGTGGAGGTTGGCTTCCTTTAATATCAGAACGCTTATTATTCATTATTGGAGTTAATGGTATAACCGACTGAACTATTAAGACTTGTAAGGTGATTGCAGGTAGCGCACACAGAGTGGTGTTATGACAAGTACAGTGCTAAACACTAAAGTGTTAATTCAGAAATAACAGCATAAACCAAGCATTCTGTAGAAACAGGTCAAGATATAACAAGATATCTTGTTTGCAAACAACAATGTTCATGCATTATCAGTGCTGTCTCAGGCTTAGCTAAAAGCATCTCTCAGTTTTGAGGAAAATTTTCCAAAAATGTGACATTTCCATGATGACTTAAATATAAATATTTAATCAATTATTTTCTGCCACGTTCTGTTTACACCTGTTGTACAGCAGAGCAGAAGCAGACGTGTGTGCGTTTGCTGGTACATGTGTGTTTTCTGACCTTAACAAAAAGTATTAGATGAAAGGATTGTCTGAATTTACCTTTTTCATAGACACAAAGAAACTATGTTCGTTCATATTTTTCATACTGGAATTTCTTGCTACAGTTCAGCTTTATGCATAAGCCATATGTTCGGTTTATTTAATGCCATTGAATCTCGTTAATGAATACAAATATGATGATGTGTGTATGAGGGGGAAACCCAGAGGGTGGGGGGCTGTACTTGCTTCATTGTGCACCACTTTCTATTAAGTGTAAAGATGTAATCAGTTTCTCCACATTATGCTGTTTTATATATTGACCAAGTGTTACATTGATTTAAACACCATAAAATATAAGCTATGTGGTCAATAGATGGTGTACAAACCTTTTAGAGTATCAGAAGTTGCATTTTATTCTAAATGTGTGTGCAGTTTTTTATGACTGTGAAGCAGAGGAAAAAAAACAGACTTACCTGGGTGGAGAAACCCAAAAGATGGAGAAGAGCCACATGAAAAACAAAACACAAAGCAAGTCAACATTATGAGTATTACTACGAAGCATCTGGTACGTGTTTCCACATTCAGCCTGTCTGAAACCATGTAATAATCTTTATATAAAAAAGACTTACTTTACTGCACCGCAAGAAAGCCATAAATCCTTAGTCACATTAGACTCAACCACAGCAATTATGACAATAGCATGCATGTCAACAGTTATTCGTGTTTGTATGACTACATGTGTGTGTGCTTGTGTGTACAGTTTTTTTTAATGCCACCCATCAGCAGCACGAAAGGCTTTCTACATTCAAGTTGGGAACAGACATACTCTCCACGTAGCCACAATCTCCCTCCTCCACATCCCTCCCTCCCTCCTTCTCTCTCTCTCTCGCTCTCTGCTGTGGTGTAAACACAGATTGTTAGGTTAGGGGTTAAAAGTGTTGTGCTTAGATTCTCTCAGCACTAATCTGATTTCTCCTCTCTTTGCGCATCTATATTTATTTGGTTTTGTCAACACTCACGTTTCCCCTCTCTCCTTCTGTCTCTCTCACTCTCTCTCTATCTGCCAGTGTATTGATTGTTGCTAATGGATTGGCTCTGATTCCGGAGACGTCTAACATGCTTTCCTATCCTCTTATTTTCACCCGGGGAAATCAATGAGGAAAGGCCTGCAAATTTAGACAGGATCGGGTTTTAAGGAATCTACAGTTTGCTGCGGCCGATCAGGGTGCGGAAAGGGAGGGAAACTGAGAGTGAGTGAGTGTGTGCAGGTGAACTAGTAACAAGTGGTGCATGGCCTCATGCTAAAGATGCACGTGTGTGCAAGATGTATACAGTTAACTCTATTTTGGTAGCTTACAATACAAACCGAAATGATTAAACCACAATGAATGAATATTAAATGTTTGGTTATTACATTACTGGAAATTAGATATCACAGGAAACAATTTTAAAAGTAAATACCGGCGTCTTTTTTCTCCTATTCCCCTTTGTAGTAAGAACCCAATGCTTTAAATGATAAAAGCAGTTCTGAACAGGGTTGTTATAACCCATAGGAAGTCCAATAGATAAGATTGGGTTTGAGGAATGAGGACAACACCAGATTTTACCAAATCTTATGGAAAACAACATGTTTTTGGATTGTTGTATTAGGATTTATGCTAAAGTATCAACAAAATGTTGGACTATAATGAAAGCTTTATTTTCATATTCCATAGATATGATAGTCTCGCATGTGTTTGCTTGACAGATCCATGTAAAGGCATACTTTGAGGCTATGAATAGAAAATGTTTACATCAGTCCAAAAATAGATTGAAGTATCTGTCATATACACTTCAACACACCCAAGCTGTCCAGGCACTTCCAGTGTTTTACCCCTCATTTTCACCCGTTCTTTGTATTGTTTATGCAGCAATACGACTAACAGGAGCATGATTTTATGTTACTCTTTTAACCTTCCTTCACAGCACAAATCGTCTGCACGAAATTAAGCGGACACCGAGAACACACACGGCGAATCTGGGATGAACATGGGCAGAGACAGAGGTCCCCACTGCTGCTCAAACAACCAATGGAGCTGTGTTAAATCTGAGAAGGTAATCAATGATCAGTAAAGAGTGTGACTGTGTGTGTGTGTGTTTGGGGGGTAAGCAGGGGGCAGAAGGACCCAGCAGGTCTGAAACTCTATCCCAGGGCCTGATCATTTATAAATGGGAGAATATTGATGACTTTGGTGTGTGAGGATGCTCGGGTACGTGTGTGTTCATGAGAAAGGAAAAGATTACTCCTGAGCGTGTGTGTAGGTGGGAAGATATCAATGTGCTCCTAGCCTCTTCACACAGCAGAGCAAATTGGAGAAGTTGTCAGGAGTCACAACATGTGGGGCCAGCCAGGGGATGAGGAGGTCTGCAGGCAGGATGGCGCTGACCTGATCAGGAAAGTCTGGGAGATGATGAGATGCAAGGAAAGGGATAATTGTAACTGAATCACTTGTAGCATAATTGGAATCTTTTGTTCTCTAAAAACTTAACTTAAAAGTCAACTTGCTTTTTTGCAGTCATCAGTTAGTCATTTTCTACCACTTCTTCCATAGCGGGTCATGGAGAAGCTGGTGCCTATCTCTAGCAGTCTATGGGCAGGAGGCGGGTACACCCTGGACAGGTCATCAGTCCATTGCAAATATACCTTTTTTTTGCAAAAAAATTATATTTTTTATAGTAATATTTCTGGAGGACAACTGCCCCCAGGCTTACAGTAGGAAAGTAGGCAAAGAGTATGGTGGCGATGGTTTCCTTACAGTGTCATTTGCTCTACAAAATGGCAAAAAGAAAATATTCCTCCTGTTGGACATTTTTTTTATTATAGCTCTTTAGGTCATATCTGGTTCAGACAGCAATGATTTTAATTTCACTTTGTGGCCCTGGTTTACTGCATATAGCCCAGGATTTTGTGACTGTGTGCAACAACATAGGTTTCACAATGCTAAAACTCCCCTACAACAGATGGCACCAAAAACACAAAGATTCAAGTTTGTCTTCTGCTAGGAGAAGAAGTCAAAGAAAAAAATGGTAAATATGTTTTTTTGTGTGAGGATATTTGCTATCATCAGCAGCTGGACTGATTGTTTCCTAGTGGCAAATCTCTTAAACTTATCGTTTTGTTTATTTTTGTTCGTTTCAGCTGATTGAAACATATCGAAAATGTACCAAGGTACGTACCAAACTGTGATTTTTGTGTACAGTTACACCAAAAGTATATATGTTTTTTTTGTTTTTTTTTATGACTCAAAGTCATTATATACAAAGCTGAATTTGAGAGAGATTCTTATAAAACTGCAGCTGAAAGGAACCGATTTTAATTAGCAAAAAAATATGCTCCGCCAATATGAGGGGTCAAAGTAACAAAAATTAATGTGAAATGAATTGAAGGTTTGAAATACTGAACATGGTAAAATTGAGTGCCATAAAGACCAACTTGCAATTAAAATCACCTCTGTGAAAATTAGAATCTGTGAATTTGGAGGTCATTAAAATGATAACATGGTAAATATTAATGTTATAAATATTAAGGTTATCAAATTTAAGATTGCCTGTTTTAATTCACTGCCTTGATTTTAACGCCTCCACTTTTACCACTTCAGATTTATCATTAAGTGTATTAGATTTAACGTTGCCCGTTTTCATTCACTGCCTTGATTTTAGCGCCCCCGTTTTTACCACTTCAGCTGTATCATTCATCACGTTCACAGCGTAATTTTTGTTACTTCCAGTAGATCAGAATACGGCAGCAGCCCCGGCTCGACAGCGCAGTACTTGTAGTCTGTAGCCATTCCCAAGCATTTTCAGTAGTAGGCAGTGATATCGCTCGCCCTTGTATGGGAATGGGACAATAAACAATTTGCTGGAAGTTCTTCAGGGTCCAGAACTCGGCATACGGCGCCCTCAAAAATTGCCAATATAAGTGGAATGCTGTAGGATTATTTTCAGACTATGTGTGGTGACTATTTGTCAAAGGAAACAAATCAACCAAACTAAGGACTTAACTCAAATAATCACTGATTATTATTATAATCACTGGGTTTGTGGGGTAAAAGGAAAAAGGAAAAATACAATGACAAATGTGGGTTCCACCCAGTAGTTAAACCCATCAGTAGGTTCAACACGACGAGCCGGAAATCAGGGGCCTTCTCCGGAACAGGGAGGGAACACTGCTGGGTCGGACAGCTGCCGAAGGGAGCTGGCACAGAGAAACACCGAACCACTTTTTTTTTATTTAGTGGAATCTTAATAAACCGAGTAAATATCTGAGTTCAACAAACCTACATTCTCGCCTAAAAAAATCTTGCAAGTTTATTAGGGGTCACAGAAAGCGAATTAATTACATTTTTTATTCACACTTTTTGCCACCATCGTCAGCCATTGTTGCCCGAGCTCGACCAATCCGCTTCGACCTGTAATGAATCATGGGAAATTGTGGGTCACGGACTACAAAACTGCGGTCGCGCCAGAGCTGCTGCCACATTCCGATCTACTGGAAGTAACAAAAATTACATTGTGAACGACATGAATGATAAAACTGAAATGGTAAAAACGTGGGCACTAAAATCAAGGCAGTGAATTAAAACCGGCAATGTTAAATTTGATAACCTTAATATTTATAAGATTAATATTTACCATGTTATCATTTTAATGACCTCCAAATTCATGGATTCAAATTTTTATAGAGGGGATTTTAATCACATGTTGGTTTTTACGGCACTCAGTTTTACCATGTTCAGTATTTCACACCTTCAATTCATTCCAAGTTAATTTTTGTTACTTTGACCCCTCATACACGAATGTCCCTGGAGATTTTATGTATGCCTGTCAGTGTGTTACTCTGAGTGTATTACCATGATTACATTAGATAACGAGTCACGAGACCTGACTCCCAGACCCTGAGTCTCAGTCAGGTCTTTAGAGTGTGAGTCTAAGTATAATCAGAACACTTTGCTTTTGAGATTTTAGTGCGACACAAATCTGAGGCTGGGACTCATTCCCCAACGCTGGTGTCAGGACAAGCATGATGAGGCCTTAAAATCTCTAAGCGTTATTACATGTTTAAGTGAGTTTATGAGAGTAAGTTAAGTCAGACCAACTAGTAAATCAGTCCCCAAGTGCGTAATGTTTAGTTCAAGCAATTTGTCACTAAGAGGATGGAGGATACAGGAGGTGGTCCCTGACTTTCTCTGGGCAAACCCATCCCTCTAAGAGCTATTTCAACTTCTCCACCAGCCCCCTTTGCATCCCCCAAACACTTTCACTCTCCCACACACAGAAGCAGAGTGGCTGCTGCTTTGTCTCCTTACACAAACATTCCCACAGAAAAACTATTTAGCCCCTTTTTTACTCACTAACCTCTTACCCCCTCCTGACTGGCCCCTCAGAGGTTGTATTGGGATAGAAAAGGGTATCCTGCCTCACTTTCTCCCTCCTTTCCCTTATTCCTGTTTTTCCTCCCCCCGCTTCCAAACAATTAAATGCACACACACATTGTAGTCTGCACACACAACCAAACTGAACCCAATTGCTCTACAGCTATACACGAAGTGACAAATTGGGATCTTTGTCTGCTTAAAGGAAGGTGTGGAACCCCTACTTTGCACACACACACATAGAGCCATCCACCTCTTTTGTGAGTGAGCTTCAATGTGCTCCAGACAATGGACATTGCCCCCGATGTTTAAGAGGAGAAATATGGTGCTGCCTTTGTGGGAGGTAGAGAGCCTTAGTTCATTGAGGGATTGATATAGAGACAGACAGATTAACAGGGAGAAAGACAGAGAGTGCATAAGACAGAGAAAAAAGAAAGAAGAGTGGAGGGAGAAATGGATAAGCTATTCATGTGGAACTGCTGAAAATAAAGTTTACGAACCAAAGCACAAAGCATCATCTTAAGAAAATGTGGTCATATAAAGAAAGTGATCATTTCAACTTCAGTCTTGTGATAATTACATTTAAATAAATGTCTTTGAACTCACTTCCAGTATGTTAAACTCCTGGCATCAAGGGAAAAGGGTAAAGATGTAGACAGGAATTTAAAGTTTGCCCTATTTTTCCGTTACTGTGGCCAATTCGGTTACAAATGAGTCTTGAAGAACGTCATAAAGACACCCAGAATAGACACAGCGTCTCACCACACTGATTATTACGTTTCTAACTTCCCAGAAAAACATGCATACACACATGCTCAATGAGTTGAACATTAAGTTAATTAAGCATTCATTTTCGAGTTGAAAAACGGCAACATTTCAGGAAACACAACATGTTTTCTTTGGAGTAGAAAACAACATTAATACTACTTTAGAATATGTGCCATGTAAACTGTAAACAGTGAGCTTTTTCAAATGTTGTCACACCAAAATCATAAGCTGGATTTTATTAGGATTTTATGTGCTTAATTAAATAGTGGGAAGAAGTAAATACATGCTTTTCTAAATGTTTTACAAAGACAATCTGAAAAGTGTAGCATGCAACAGATTGAGCGGGCTTTACCACTCAATCTGTTGACAGGGCAGCTATTAGTTGTGCACTCGCCCTGTGTGACCTTTGTGAAAGAGCAGGCCACTATTGCAAAAAAAGAAATAAGAACTCTTTGTTGCAATTTGCTAAAAGCCATATAGGCACAACAGCAAATGTTAAAAAAGGTCTCTGGCCAGATGAGACCAAAACTGAATGTTTTTTGCCCAGCATTATGTGTTCACGTCACCATGAACACACCCTTACCATGAAGCATGGTGGTGGAGGCACAATGCAATTTTTTTCCCTTCTACCCCGGAAAGTTCACCGATGTAATTACAGCAAAAGGTGATTGCACAACATATAAACGTAGCAGGTAGTGGAAGTGGGATGTTCAGAGGCTAAGAAACAGGACTGCTAATAGTATGTGGAACCTCCATCACTCAGCGCAGACATAAGAGCCCATACAGACCCAGCAAAGGTGGACTGACCCTCGGGGTGAAAGAGCTAAGCATTTGACAGACTCCACCTCTTAACTTGTTAACTTGCTAATTAGACCTCACAGTCACTTCATGGGCCTGGACAATAGACTGCTGGCTGAGCAATGATTGGGCCGTGATGCACAAGCAGCACACACACACACACACACACACACACACACACACACACACATAGTAACCCTAAAAGCTAACAACCCCCCAAACAGGCACAACTGATGTGACCACCTGCCCCCTCTTGCTCTCCAAAAGACAGTGTGTGTTTGACTTTGTGTAAGACTGTAAGTGTGTGTGCAGGTGGTGGGAGACTTTATGATTTGATGTCTGGTTTGTTATGTGTAAGGTCTTGTTGCCACGGTAACTGGGGAAATGAGACAGATCTAATATATAGGGTGAAGGATGTTGTGCCCCCATCCGTCTCTTTTCTCCTATGTATCTTTTGCTCCATGTCTCCTTTTTACACCAAACTGAAGCCACAAGAAAATAAGTAGGGGCAAATATAATAGATGTGTGTTTGTGCGTGTGTGTGTGTGAGTATGTTTGTGTGCTTACGTGGTGTTTGCCCAGTGGTCTCCAGATCGGGGCTAAATGGGGTTAAACATCTATCCATGTTAGAGTCCCCTTCTCTGAGTTCTGTCATTAGCCCGCAGCTTAGAGAGCTATTACTGACACAGCTGCTGCTGCCTGGGTAAATACACACACACTCACACACACGCACATTCACAAACACACTTTGTGGTATAGCCAGGCATCCACAGGGGATTGTGCGCACTGTCTGTTTAAGGAACGAGGTTGCCAAATATCATAAGACTTAAACAGTCAACGTCCAACTGGCATCCAGTCGTTGTTGTTGTTCATGAAAGTATGGGTATGTATAAGTGTGTGTGTGTGTTAGAATGAATACATGTGCAGTCAATGACAGAACCAGTTAGCCAGCACGTCTTTTGCTTTCAACCTAAATACGTAGCAAAATCAAAATCAAAAAGAGAGCTGTTAGGCTGAAAATAACTGGACCTTATAATAGTATGATGAAAATGACAACATGTTGATTTGGGATTCTAAACATTTGGAGAAACGAGTGTATAAAATGGTAGTGGCTGCACTTTAGAGCTTACATATTACAAGTTGTTTCTTCCATGGCTCATACATTGAACTTTGCCTTAAATTTAATGACACCTAGAAGTGGTCTGGTTAGTTTGTAGGTTCTCAAGAAGAGTGGATGGAGGTTGCTGCCCAGTTTAGTCACATAAACTTCATTCCCAAAATACTTCTGTCACTGAGCACCAAATATGAGAGTGGAACTCAGTAGAGTTGATAAAGAATGTTTTGCATAATATTAGTCTCGGCCCATGTAATAATTGGTAAAACACATCAGAGAGTGTGATACTTTGTTTTTAACGGTCTGTGGTCTATTTTAAACTGTCACAACAACTAAAGGAGCTACCCTCGGCTGAAGTCCAGAAACCTTTGTCTCAAGCACTTTATCGAAACCGTGCAATGTGTGTTAATGGCAAGAAATGATGTGCAAGATGGTCTGCAATGCAGCAGCATCTGTGTGTTTTTTGCTTTAAATCTTGTGGCCAGCTGTTTGCACAGACCATCTGTCATTGGTATTTCACACCCTCCAGCCACAAAGCAGGCTAACCTTTACATAAGTCTGCCATAATAGGGCAGTGATTACCTCTCTTGGCGGTTCAGAGTAGTAATAAGAACAGATTGACTTCAACCCCCTTGCTCCCTTGGCCCTTTCACACAGAGGAGGGTAAGTCCCGGCTTGAAGTGTTTGGTGAACGACGTTGTTGTATGGTTGTATACTTTGTATAGGGCAGGTAAAATCTTAAAGACAACTGAGAGCAACACACCAACTGTGCCACAATGCACCTTCATCTCCCTGTATGAGGGTCCAATCATATGACATTTACTGGAAATGAATCAGCAAAAAACAAGCTGCCCAACAGATTCAGCCTCTCATGAGATTTTTGTTGCTCCCCTGACCTTGTGACATCTGGAAGCACCATGGGGACCCTGTGTGTTAAATAAATGACCAGGGAGTTTAGCCCATGTGCTAACCATGTTAGAATAACACAAACAGTGCGGGCCCTGCCAGGCAGCGCTCAAGCCTTACATGGGGTTTCTTTTCTGGGTTGTCTCCCTTGGGTGAAGCCCAGGCTCCACACTGGGCCTTGTATATTTTTCCCTGGCTTCCTCTTTATTTTCCCTCAGCTAAAACCAGTTAGATCAAAGAATCCCTCAACCTTTTTTCAATGAATTCCTTCATCTAAGACTACAATGTGTTCTTTTTTTGAGCCACCAGAGCTGAGAAGATGGAATTCAAAAGAAGGTGTGAAGAGTTTGAGCATCCATTTGAAACTACTGGCCTTACAATGGTAGGCTTTGAGTTTATTACCACAGTAGAGGGGAAGAAAACGATGGAAAGAGAGTGAGGGCAAAAAGAGAATCGGGTGAAGAAAGACAGGTCTCTGCTGTGTCCAGTTACTTGTGATGACAAGGGGACAGAAAACAAATAATTCCAAGTGTACTTTCTTGTCTTTGAACAAAAAACACCCATTTATTGGATAATTAGCACAAATGTATCTTTTATGCATCTTTCATACATTTGTCTAAATAAATAAATAATTACAGATGATCTCTGAAGGTCTGAGAGGTTTGGTAGAGAAAAGTTGTGGAAAAACACCCCCATGAAGGGCAGACACTAAACAAGTCAGACATTACATCTTAAAGCCGTTCAAAGCAGGGTTGGATTATTAAACAATATCAAAAGCTTTGAACATCTCGCAGAGCTCAGTTCAATCCATCGGCCAAAAGTGGAAAATGTTTAATACAACTTTAAACCTACCAAAACTTGGTCTGATCATGGCCCACTGAAACTAACAGGTCAGTCAAGGTGAACATTAATTATAGAAACAGACCAAAAGGCCAGTGCTAACTCTGGAGGAGCTGGAGAGATCCACAGCTCAGGTGGAAGAATCTGTTGCCTGGACAACTAAATGCCTTGCACTCCACAAACCTGGCCTATATGAAAAAGTGGTTAGAAGAAAGGCACTGTTGAAAGCAACCCATGAGAAGTCCTGTTTGCACTTCGCCACAAGCCAGGTAGGGAATGCAGCAAACATGGAGAAGACACTTCTCTGCTCAGATGAGAACAAAATGTACGCTCTTGACCTAGATGCAAAATGATGTGTACTTACAAACTAATACTCCACATCACACTGAACATACCCCACAATGAAACATGACGGGGCAGTAGCATGCTGTGGGGAAGCAAATCTGACTGAGCTGAAACTATCTGGTAAAGAAAACTGTTGGAAAATGTTCAATCCCAAGATGTGCAAGACTGGTGAGACATACTAAAAACGAATTCCAGCTGTAATTGTACTATAGGTGATTCAACAATACATTGACTCAGGGAGTATAATGCATTGGAATTGGTTTCAATCTGAAAAGTGTGAAATAGTTAAAGCTTTATGGATGCTTTTACAAGGCATCAATTGTCTTGTATTTTTTACCATGGGTTTCACTGTGTGCACATGTTGAAAATGCAAGGTTGCGTGTGGTTTTTCTTATGAGTCCTTTCATCAAAACCTCGGCCCATGATCTTATTCGTATTTGTTTTACACAGGCTTTCGTGTGTATGTGTGTGTATGTGTATGTATGTGTGTATATGTGAGCTTTTGTATGAACGTGCGGCTGGCAAGCTAACGAGGCACTAGGTATTGCCACAGGGGCTCACTCCAACCGCACCATGAGCATGCCATTACACCAATAAGCCTCCATCATTTCCAAAGAATCCAATTAAATTTAGGTCTTACACTGTGCACTCCAAAAACACAGATTTATTTGCATCCATGTGCATGTGTTTCATGAGCAGCAGAATGAAGCAATCATCCAGCTTCCCCGTGTGAAGATGAAGAACCTGCAGGCTGGTGTGTCTTTCTCAAAATTTCTAGGCTGGTGTCAAGCATGCTATCTTTGTTTTGCTTTAAAAAAAACTAAATATTTTTTCTTTTTCACATTCTTCCTTCCTCCAGCTTGCCTGTGTCTTCCCTCTTTTATCCATCCCCGCTTTCCTCTCCAACAACTCTGGTTGGCATCTGTTAAGCTGCTAAAGAGAAAGCGTCTCTGCATGTGTGTGTTTCCGTAAATGTGTGTGTGTGTGCGTGTGTGTGTGTGCTTGGGAGTGTGTGTGGTGGTCTTGCTGGGTTGGATTTGAACAAGCCCATGCCTGTTCTGCCCCGGTGGCCTATGAAATGAGAAAGGCAGCCACTGTGCTGCAGACCTCCACTGATAAATCTACCAGGGTTACCCCTCTATGTGTGCATCTGTGTGGACACGTGTGTGTGCCACGTTCAAGTGTTTGCATACATGTAAACGTGTACGCCAGCATGCGTGCATGTATGTGTGAGCAATAATCATCTGTGTTTGCATCTTCAGCTCCGTGACGGCAGAGTAGAGATTTGGGAGATTTGATTTCACACACCCCAAACCCAAACCTGTGTGTGACTGTGTCTGCTTTAGATGTTTGTATGCGTGCACCATGTGGTATAATCTCCAGTCATTGCCTAAAATGCATGACAGAAAAACACCAGTGAGTCGATTCTTCCTTAGACAATTTTTTCCTCCTCTTGTCATTTTTGTCTTTTTTTATCCATGTGCACATATTCGTCTCGGGAGAATTAGAGGTCATGTTGCCAATCTATGGATCACTCAAAGGCAGAGTAAAGAGAGGTAGACGGACTCAGACAGAGAGAGAGAGGGATATACCAAGAGAGAGCTCAAAGCATGGGGTTACCTTGCTTATGACAGCAGGGTCAGATATTGAAGAGATGAAGTCAATACAACACACCGTTTAGCAGCTGCATTTATCTCAAGAATGAAAAAAAAGAAAAAGCAAGAAGATAGATTTTTAACTTATTAATATGTGTGTGTGTTAAAATATAAATACTAACAGTATAAGAAAAAATAATTATGCTATACATTATACTTAATGTTATAGTATGATTAAAGAATGACTGTCAGAGCAAGAGACATATGATGCTGCCCCCAAACTCCTGGATATTTCTTCTTGTTTTGTTTTTTCTGAAACAAACACTTCACATTCTGGTTTCTTTTCATGACACAGAGACAGTCCACTAAGTATTGACCAATAATTGTGGTGCGCACAATGAATAAATTAATATTGCACTGCGGCATTATAATCTCCCAGTGGAAATTTGAACATTTAATTTTAGCACATTTATTCAGTGGGAGAATTCTCCCGGATAAAGTAAAAATGTAAACAATAACAGAATTAAAATAAACTGCTCTTGCTAAATAAATGCAAGCTAAACACCGTTATAATTTATGCTTTGTGCCAAGGAACTTTAATTTGTAATCAATAACTGCCTGTGTATCTGTGGTAGAAATATGATGTTAAACAAGACACTCTTCTCTACTGAAAATAGGAATTACGAAAGAACCTTTCAATAGTAAGGCCAATGGTAAAGAAATGACACCAAAAAATATGTAGGGAAAAATATGTACTCACCTAAACTTGCCCTTATTTACAGTCAGATTAAAAGACTTTTGGACAATCACCAAGTGTAAGTAACAACCATTAGATGCTCACCACATAACAACTGGTTGTTATGTAGTAACAAATTGGTTGTCACTGGATCTTTCATACCTGCAGTCAGTGTGCAATATCTTTTTTATTATTATTATTTTTGTGGCACTAGTGGAGTGGAGAGAGAGAGAGTAGGGGAATACTGGACCCAGTTCAGCACACAGATCCAAGAACAATGCTCTAGGGAGTCTAAATTGGCATAATAGCCAGTCATCATCTTGGGGCAGGATCTATGATTAAAGTTTGATTTGGAGTGAAGTTAAATGTCTGATAGGAATCAAGATACAGTTTGGCATCAATTGCCCACCCCTCCATCTTTGTCGCCAGCTTCCTCTGTCTCCAAAACGAGCGTGGGTCAGAGTTTGCGTGAGGGACCGCACATTCTCACGTCAAGCTTGTTTATTATGCATCACAACTTTGAGTGGAAAGTGAGGTACGCCAGTTGAAAGCCCCGTTTTGATTGTACGCCACATTTATAAATGAAACCCCTGGTGCATTTAGGAAACAGTGCTCCAGCAGCACATTTCTACGCACAAGCCAAGGTTCTATGCATTTTTTGAGCATGTCTGATTCTTTAGCAAGAGTGTCAAAACTCGGACACGCAATATGTACCACAAGTCTGTGCCAATACTGCGGAATGTCCCAGCAATGACCGTATAATTCCATCAATGGATCTCACATGTTGTGCAGATGCTCAGTCTGGACCGATGAAGATTTACCCTTCAAGGCACTGCATTTCCATCCTCAAATCATCATGCATTCCTTAAGTGACGTCATAGAAGAATGTTTCACACTGCGTGCTCCATTTCCTTATGTTTAGACTCACGTTAAATGGATTCTTTTGACACCAACACACATGGTAAGACGGGAAACAATGTAACAGCAACATTACTTTCATTTACTAAGGAAAATAACGAAACAAAATATTCAGTGATGTGTGATGTAAAGAATGTTCTGTGCAGGAATTTCATACTTTTTTATGTTTAACAGTAAAGGCTGACTGTTGATATAAAAGAGCTGTTAAACTGTTTCAGTGTTTTCCCATCCCTGCCACTGCTGCTCTGCTGCTACATGAGGAATTCTACAACCATCCTGACTTTCACCAGGGGGCTCGTTCAACAAAGCAAATATTGTCACACACAGACACGAGAACACACAGCCCCCAAACACACCTGCTTTGCCACACATTCACACAAACTCATAATTCATGCACAGAGGAGGGGGGGAAATCTTTAGTGCATTTACACACAGATACACACACACACGCACACACACACACAGTAACACACAACTATGATGATGGGAGCTGGGGTGTTTTATACGAGGGCTGTTTCTTGTCTGCCGTATTTTACCTCTTCAGCGTACGTGTGTGTGTGTGTGTGTGTGTGTGTAAACATGTAGAAAAACAGCATGACACATTATCTTCCAGCCATGACAGCTGTAATTGTGGAGCACATTAAAATGGGTGTAGGGTGACACCTCTAACCACCTTCTATTAAGGAACACACACACACACACACACACACAGTCAACACACTAACCCTCCCCTCCCAATCTTCCTTTTGGTTCCGGCACACTCTTACACCAACACACACATAAAGGTGGTTTCATTGTGGTCAAACAAGGAAATGACCATCTTCATGCCAGTCAAAGCTGAGTGCTTTGAGGAAGGCTGGTTTTGCTAATGTGTACATGTTGATGTCTTGATTATACGTGTCAAATATGTCCTCAGCAGACAAGTCTGTCTGAAATGAAAAGAAAGAAGTCTTTTACAAGAAAAAATAAGTGGATCAGAAAATGAGTAAGACAGAATTGCCAGTTGCCACAGTGTTTAGGGTTTTGCCCATTACTTATTAGGGTTCTAACAGTACATTTAGCTCATGAGAACAAGGCAAGTTTTAGGACATTTTTTGGATAAGCTTGGAATCCCCTTTTTTGTTTTCACAACAGACACATTTACAAACCACAAACTGTGTTTTAAAGAATCTGTAATGAATGTAGAATATTCCAGTCTATCTTATCCAATTCTAAGATGGCCCAAATGCTATAAAAAGGCACTTTGTTTCTCAATTAATAGAATAAAGATTTAATAAATCAGAAACTGTGTATTTAAGAATCTTTTTTCAGTTTTAAAGTATCCAGTTCAAGATTGAAGTGTTTTAGATTTCGAATCAAATGCAGCGACATCAAACTTTCATATATTTGAAAGTTCTGAAAGTTCTGAAGCAGGTGCCAACTTTAGCATCATTAGCGGCTAATGGTTAGTCAGTCATACCTAATCATCTGTCTCTCCGTCACTGTTACTATTTTCTAATTTTTTACATGTGTTGGAAGCTCTTTCTATGCTTTGTAGCCACGTCTTTATTAGTCAATTCAAGAACTATTTTCTCCTTACAGCAAAATCTCAAAGTCTCAAACATAGGAACAACAGGACCTTCAAGCTTAAAGCCCTCATCTTCATGTCTGGGGCTCATAGTAGCTTACACTTACTGTGACAGTCACATGAGGACAGCAACTGAATAGCATGTCACGAGACAGAATTCACTTTCATGGGAAAAACTGTGGCATTTTAATATTGTGAGAGGTTACCAACAGTTCTCAACAATCCTTTCTCATTGTCAAGGTATCAACGCTACAAAGCATATGGCAACTTCAGTATAGTTAGCAGCCAATGGTTAGCCAGTCCCAGCATTTTTTTTATAATGTATACTAATAATTAGTATCTAGTCTTTCACCATTTCTGTTTACAACTGGGTAATGCTTTTATGCAAACAGTTTTGTTGGGTCCAGCCATGGATTACAACATTTAAAGGCCAGTCTGATTTTTTCTGGAATTTTCAAAATAAATCACAGTAACCTACTCGTAACTCAGCCCAGGAACAGAAGACGTAACAGCGGACTTCCTGTGACATCACTGTTTGAATAAAAACCCCGCGTTCCAGCAAACAGATTCCCTTCCATGTGGATCCCCACGGGAACCGGACAGGAGAGGCAAGCATGGGTGTGTCTCCTTGCTGGCAAGCAGACATAACTCTTCTCTAGATCCAAGAGTGTCATATGATCACGTTATCATATGCACAAAGTTAAGTAGAAATGGATTGCTGTTTGTGTATCCAGTATTCATTCACACAAGGGGGTAATTAAGATACAAGCATGGCTTGACTTTTCTTTCTGAGGTCTACAGAAGCAAACTGTATTCCAGAGAATTCCCAGCAGAGACCCTGTCTCTACGATGCTGAGTAGAGCAGTTTTTACAGTCTGAAGGAAGGACAAAGGTACCGCAAGACAGCACGCCGATCTGAGTGCAGTTCGGTCCGGGAGAAGGAGCCGCCCCACCCCACAGCTACAGAGGTTAGCTGCAAGCTAACCCTTTGTTTACCCACACGTGGATGTTTTCCTCAATGCCCAGGACATTTCCTCCTCAGCACGGTTCACATACGAGGTAGTGTTTTGGCAGAGAAGATTAGTTTAGAGTTAAATAATCTAAATATTGTTCGTTTAATGACGTTCGGTAATTGGTAATGACGTGTTGTGTTTTAAAGTTTAAACATAAGCTTTATTTAAAGTGTGGTTTTTAAACACAGAAGACTGTCCTTATTCTTTCATTCTGCTTGGTAGTTTAGTTGGGTTGTTTTAGCATTGTAAAGAGTTTGTTGATTAAAATATGTTTGACTTTAAGTTGACTTATTTTTGTTAATACATTTTTGTATTTTAAGAAATTGTGTGAATTCATTCTGTGTGTGTACAGAGTTTTGCTGTTCAATAATGCCAGAGCTTGGCTCATCCATTTCAATTTTGTTCTAATACCACCGCCTTATTGTCCTGGTATTCACAGGACAACCCTTAACAGACCGAAATATTATTTAATAAAATATTAAAGTATTGATATTAAAAATTAAATAATATAGTCATATTCATAATCACAACAGTTTAAAACAAGCAGAAACGTATTCAATGCTTTTGTAACTTTCTTCAGCCAACACAGCCGGAAGTCTTCATTAGTCAACTCTGTCAACACAGCAAGGCAACTCAAGAACTACTTTCTTTTTTATTTCAAAATTGGGGTCTCACCATAGCTAGGAGGTCAAGCTTAATGCACAAATTGTTAAATCCTGAGCTCAAAATAACTATTAAGTCTCGTGATAGCTCTTTACAAATCAAACTTCACATTGATAGGTAATATTATTTTAATCTTGATCTAATGGCACAAGCTATCCTTACACCCCTATTAGATATATATATTTGAATTGTTCCATTACAATCTAAGTTTTGTTATGAAGAAAAGGCAAGCGAATGTCCAGATGTGGATGGACTGAAAAAGGGTTTAGTCGGATTTCACGGTATTTTGAGGTCTCATGAACCTTTTCACAACTTTCACAACAAATCAAAAAAGATAGCGAACAAGCATAGTAAACAACAGAAGAAGCAATTTCTAGTTTATATTTACATTTTCTGCGTAAACCCAAAAATTCTGTTTGTATCAATCTGTTTAACCTTTTCTTTGTTGTTGGAAAATAAATATATTCATTCCTAAACACTACCATTTCTCTCTTCTTCCTCATTTATCTGTAAACACCGACACTCAGACACACAGAGGTGCCATCGATACGGCACAAATCTGTGCAACCGATAAGCCGAAGTCATGGCTTTGATTGTGAACAAAGGCGAGGGCAGCATGTCTTTTATAGATCCCCCCCCCCCCTTCTCACTAAATCTCTTTACCTTTCAGCATCTGTCTCTCTCGCCCACACACACACAGAGGACCCCTTTACTCTACAGGAATGCATGTACACAGCCATGCATAGAAAGATTTAACATGGCCAAGTGGGCATTTGGTAGGAGAGTTCAATTGGCCTTCTCCCCCACGCTCTGGGCCTCTCAGCCACTCGGAGTGTCACAGGACATGCCAAGCCTTAATGCCTTCCAATCTTCTCCCCAACACACACTGTCACCTTTCATTTAAAGATCTGCCGACAGTGATGTCCAGCATCTTCACTCCTCTGTCCCTCCCACTCTTCAGGCTCTTTTTTCTCCTTTAACCCTGTCTCTGCCTTCCCAACACTGGCTATCTCTTTTACTCTTTCTTGCTTAAACCATCTGTCTGTCTCTATTGATCACTCAGATTATGTCTTTGGTTGTTTTTGGCCCTTTTTATAGCTGTTAAATTCTATTGATTATCAGCCCTTGACTTTCTTTAACATATTCTACCCCTTTCTTTTCAGCATCTGTTCCATTTCCCTCTGTCATTGATCTCCCCTCTCTCTCTCTGTAGCTTAAATCAAATCTAATGCCTTCTATCGGGTGATTGTGTACCTAACTCAACCATCCTCCCTCCCACTGTGTCCTCTCCTCTCTAACAGTTTTCTATCTATTTGTCTCAGTGTCTGTGGCCACATTGTTACGTTAGCTCCACTCCCCATTGTGCTTTCGGAGGCTGCCATGTTGAGTTTTCAATTGGACAAGAAGAGTAAACACAGTTTGCTGAGCATCAATCACATCACACACACTGACATCACACACTACCGCCGCTTTTAGAACATGGTCAGACCAGTCGAAGGTGAGACAATAATTCTGGTGAGAAGTATAGTGAAGAGTATCGCTGATAACCGGTGACTGGTTCCTAATTTTATTTGCATGAAATTGTGGGTCTGAAGTGGACAATAGGGAAGGGCAAAAAGGAAGCCATGGATGATTAACTGAAAAAAGTAAATTATAAATTAGAAAAATGCTTCAGTTACATGTATTTCATGGGAATTGTCTGAGGTACTATTAACTGCTGCACCGATGGCAAAGACTGGAAATAAATAAAGTGGAAGAAAATTGTATAATGGAAATCAGACAAGGCCAATCAAATTAAAGGTTTAATCTCATAAAACAATTAATGTAATAAATCTTGCAAGAGTATTCAGACTCTGAGACATAACTGCCCTGTACCTAGCTCAGTCTATTCCAGTCTCAATTCTGCCCAGATTTCCTGTCCCTGTAAACCAAAAGCATTCCCACAGCATGATGCCACCACCACCATGCCATGAAAATGGTGTGTTATGAGTAATGCATAATATTATTCTATAGCATATAGGCCAAAACGTTCAGTTTTGCTGTCATCTGACCGTAGCAGTATGTTTGTTGTGTCGCCTACATGGCTTGTGGCAAACTGAAAAAGGATGTCTTTTTTTCTTGCTACTCTTCCAAACAGGCTTGATTTGTGGAGTGCCCAAATATTATAGTATATAATACTACTAATAAGAATTATAATACATGTAATACTGTGCTATACTTCCTAATTCCTTCTGTTTTGGTCTATCGCATCAAACATCTATCCAGTACATTTAAGTTTTTAGTTGTAAAGTTCAATAGGTCTGTTTGCTTTTGTACTGTATGGTTGAGGGAAATCCATTTAAAATAGAGTTAGCTGTTTCTTTAAAAAATAAGCTAGTAGGTGTGATAAAGAAGTAGCCCTCAAATGTATGCAACACTGAAGACTGACTGAAAAACACACAAACAGTGAACTGATGTGCAGCAGAGAAGCCTTGTTAAAGCATCTAACTGAGCAGCATAATGTGATTATATGCTGCTGGTGAGTTGCCTCTTATCTACTCTTCTTTTCACCTCATCTTTTCTATCCATACCTCAGCCCACCTCAAACACGCACACACACATGAACATGCTAACAGACATGGACGCCTTCTGGTTTTAATGTAACATAGAATTATTCTTTCATTATTCTTGGCCCCTCAGTCCATTCCATACCCTCTCATCCCAACGAATTTGATTTTCAGGTTTATATGCACACATTAAGGTGTGCTGGTGAGTGTGTGTATAACACCTTTGTGATTTCTACAACAGTGTTCTCCCTCAAGCGGTAAATCAGTGCTGTGTTAATTGGTAGAAACAACAGCAACACTTTGGCAGTATATAATGTTTTATGTTTGTTTCTTTATTACCATCTTCAGTGCTCATTGCCACATCTGCGTGTGGGTGTGTTTGCAAAGTTTACCTGCATGCATGTGTTCTGGCTTGTGTGTGTATGTGAACATATTGCATTATGATCATAAGAAGACGCCATAGATGAGAAGGGGACTGGAAAAGCACAGAGGAACAAGAGCATGATAAGCTTCTTAACGATGATCACTCAGTGTGTGAGAGTGTGGCAGTGTGTTTGCATGTGAGATGCATGTGCATGTGTGGGTGTGTGCGTATAAATCTCTCTTGAGCCTCTCCACTCACAGGCAGAACACAATCAACGCACCTCTCATTTGCAATCAGTAATTAGAATGCTAATTAGCCCCTGGGAGCTAACGGCAACCAGTGTATTACAAGGGCTTGATTAGGGCTGCTCTATTCCTAAGGGAAGGATTTACACCTGCACGCTATTGGCTCAAACATCTGTCAGTCATGACCTCTCATCCAACTGGGTTTGATAATGGCTGAAATTTGATCATTTAAATACTGTAAATAACAGTACCAACACGATAATTTACTTACATTTATTAAAAACATTAATGATTAAAATGTAAGTACAGGACTATATATAAAAATGTTTGCTTTTGTACTGTAGGGCAAATGGAAGTTGAATTTAAATGGTATGGCTACATCAAAAGCTGCAACCATCAAACTGCTGCAAAGGTTTCTGTCCTGGGCTAAATGTCTTGGGTAAAAATGTTGAACTGTTGTTAAGCTTACGCATTTTATCTTATTGAACTTGTTTTATATGTTTTATTCTATTTGATGACTTTTTGTACAGACCTCTGTTGATTTCAGATGAACTGTCTCCTTTTACAAATATGCTATAAATGTTTAGAAATAGAATGAAAGAATAGTATATTGATTTTATATGTTTTCATGTTGAAATACAGGAACTGAAGCCATTTAACCACCATTTTACAGCACAAAGATTTTACAATTGTGCTCCAACAATTCCCCCTTTTGTGCCATGAACAGATTAACATACTTTTACATACACAAAGTTGAAAGAAGAGATAATTCCTCTAATTAAAGGCCATAAGACACAAATAGATCAGAAAAGGGTGAGATGGGGAAATAGAAACCTTGCCGATCTTGCATGCTTTCTGAAATCACTGCGTTGTTATTCCGCTTCCTATCAAATTTCTTGGATATTTTGCCATCTTTGTGTAACTCTGGGCTCCAGTGACCGTCATCACACCCTGATACACATGCACACCGACCGTGTGAGGCGTGACTATCGCATGAGGTCTAATTTTCTCCTCCATTCAGCCAGCAACCTTACACACCGTGAGGATACACACACGCACATAGCATACATCGTCACATTTGCACGCATACTTTGCCTACATGGATGACGAGTCGTACAAGTTCACACGAACAGTGTACAGTATCACTCTTTCTCTTGCTGTAAGACAGATGCAAGTGTGGTTGCACGATAGTGGGAAAGCCCAAGTGTAAACTGATGAAGGGCGGTGTGTGTGTGTGTGTGTCTTTGAACCTGGTGCTTCTTTGTACCTCTAGGCCATACAAACTGCATGGTGAACCCACCATACATTACAGGCTGTTAACAACACACACATTCACGGTGCAGCTAAGCACCTGCACTCATGCTTACCACACACTCACCCACACTTATCAAGATACATTGCCAGCCTATTTATTATTTGTATCGGGACTCTTCAATATTTCAGCAGACCCTTCTAATCCCATTATAGTGACTCTCACAAGTCAGTGTGCTTGTGTGCGTGTCCGTATTACCAAGCCACACAAACTATATTGGACAGCACAGGAGAGATCTGCTTGAAATAGTGACAGAGGAAATCAGTCTTGGCAGAGCTAGAGAGAAAATGAAGGGATAAGGACAGAGGTAATAAAAAGGCTGCAGGCAGGGACAAAGAAGAAAAGTGAGAGGAAAGAGAAAAGAAAGAAAAAACAAAAGACACATTGTCCTGCAAAAATTTTTGTATGTCTTGAACTTTTCTCATTTTCTTGTGTTCCAGTGAAAACGTCTATGTATTTTACTGGGATTTTAAGTGAAGGCCAGCACAAAGAAGTGCATATTGGTGAAATAAAAACAAAAGAATACATGGTTTTTAAAACTAGCATATGATGCATTTGTTTTCATACCCCCAGGGTCAATACTTTGTATGGAGAGCATCTGTCAACAGCAATTTCTAGATTTTGCCAAAGATTGGATTAGGTTGGGACTTTTTTGATCATTCTAACTAATGGATATTCTTTGAAGCACTGTGTTGAAGCTCTGACTGTATGGTTCTTACTGTTGTCCTACTAGACCATCAATCTGCAGAAAACTCCAGTCTCAACCCTTATTCATCCTCTGATATGTTTTCTTCCAGGTTTTTTCTTTGTTTATCTTCATCTATAATCCAATCAACCCTTACAAGATTCCCTGTCTGTGCCGAAGAAAATTATCCCCACATTATGAAAATACCACCACGATGGCTTACTGTGTGAATAGAGTTTCCAGGATGTGCAGTGCTGGTTTTCTGCCACTCATTGAATTTTGTATGGAAGTTTTATCCCTGACTTGTTTGTTGTGTACCTTGGTCTTCAGTATGCCTTTTCACTAGTGTTTTCTAACAAACCACTTGGGCCTTCGCAAAACTTGAAAAAAACCTTATGCCACAATTTTCTTTGCTGAAGATTTTTGAAAACCATGGATAATTCTCCTTCCACTTAAAAAAAGCTGTTTGTGATTGTAATGTGACAAAATGTGTAAAAACTCATGAGCTATAAATACTTTCACATTGCCCAGTTGGCTGGGTTCTTTAAGATGGGCATCCTAGGAGAATAACAGAGGGTGGGAGAATCCAATGTATCATACAAACTGGTTGCCAGTATACATGTTTGAATCACTGTGAGAGCAGGCTGTGTGTGGTCACAGCTGAGAAATAGTTGTGGGTTCATCCTAGCAACCAAACAATAGTCCAACCAGATTTGCATGGGATCGGCATGGAATAAACATCTTATATCCTACTACGATTTAAAATCTAAAAAATAAAAGACATTATAAGCCAGATTTATATTAAATGTTCCTTGCCCCACAATTCTTAGATACTTGAGAAACTAGATACTAGAGAAAATGTGCAGTCATGTTGAGTAGTAGTGTAAAAACACAGCTGAGGAAGGAAGCAAGCAAGGAAGAAAGGAAGGAAGGAAAAAAGGAAGAGTGTGTGCGTCTGTTTGTGTGTATGACAAGCCACCCATTTCCAGCCTGCTGTTACATATTTAATATGCTGCCAACCCTGCATATAGACCCCTCATTAGAAGGACACACAGTCACACGCACACACGCACACACACACACGCACACACACGCACACACCGATAGACATGTACTGTGTTTCAATTTTTGGTCGTAAGAGGAAATGTCACCTTGGTCCCACCAGACGACAAGCGATCAGTAAAAACCTTTGACATGACTACCTTCACCCTGAGGAATTACTGCCCCTGTGTGTCATAGTGTGTGTGTGTGTGTGTGTGTGTTCATGTAAAAGGAGACAGAATTGAAGACAAAAATCAGTGACAAAACAATCAAAGCAAGAATGTTGAAGAAAAACTAAAAGATGTACATAGAAATTGAACTAGCTCTTTTTTGTTGTTTCTGATTTAACTGCACCACCTCAATTAAGTTAAATAACATAGGGCTTAGTGAGAATGCACCTATAAAGAGTGAAAGTGAGTCTTGCTGATTCATCTATCAGCAGTGTCTGACTATGATAGTTCTGTAATCCTTCCCTCCCGAATGGCCTGGGACTGTTTTAACAACCAGCCACACAAGTGAAGACTATTTCTCTCAGCGACTTCATAAAAGCCTGAATCCCTTAAACCCCCCACTTTAACGCCCCCTAGTCTCCATCACCCTTTCCCATCACTTCCCTTCACAGTTCTTCTGCTCCCATGAACTGACCTCAGGTGATTTAAGATGGTCTTTAAAAACTATGTTTTTTTGTGGAAAACAGAAAGTTCACTTACCTGAAACGAAGAGACAAAGGAGGTGGGGCCATACAGCACAGGTAACCAAAGGAAAATGGGAAGAAAGAAAGACAAACCCAGTCAACAAGAGAACAAACTTTATATGAAAAACACACAGCTAAGACACATCCTTACAAGGTGCATTGTTTTCATAATATTGTTTAAAATTAGAGACATCCCAGTTTCATTCCAAGAATGAGATCCAGGCTTTTTTGTCAGAATAAATGACACACATTTAATGAAAACTGTTGCTGTATGTATCAAATCAGATACATCTTTAGATACAACTAATAAAACTATGCATGTCTTAGTTAATGGTGTCATTATTGTAACCTTCCTTTCAAAGGTAACCTTGAGTTGAAGAAGCACATTAATGCTGACCTGCAGATATTCAGTCCCATCCAGAATTTCTGGATGGGACCTAGTTTTTTTTACATGTGATGTGAACAGACTGCTGTTCACTGATTGGCTGTTTGACCAAGAGAAATGAGAAGGCTTTGCTGAAGTAGTGCAGCGAAAAGATGACAAAACTAAAGAGCGACTATAACAATATTAAGGACCACAATGGCCAGAGCGAGTCAAACCAAAACATAATTTTGCTATTTACAAATCATAAACAATGCCTGAAGGCTGAAAGAAAAGAAAAAGGACACATCGGCTTTCTAAATTACACACAGGCGGGGTGCTGGATTTAATAACATCCTAAATCAGCTGATCACACATAAAATCAGTTGTTCAGACGCAGAAACATTTCCCCCAAAATACACAGAACAATACAACCATGAAAAAACGTGTTTAAGGTTGCTTAAGGTCCTTAAGTGAACCGTTATTTCCAGGAGGAGGGAGCAGACAGAGAGCAGCTGCCCATAATCAGACTGCCTGCATCGGATCAAACGAGAGGAAGTCTCTGCTGAATTCACAGAGCAAGAATATCTATTATTCAACCTAAAACTAACTTCACCACAGTCAAAAGTCTGCGGTTTTGCGCCTTGTCCTCGTTATCGCCATGGCTAAGACAAAAACTTCATCATAAAGCTCAAAATTGTATTAGAGCTTCACCAGACCAGACAGCAGCGCCTCTCCTCTCGGCTTCTGCTGCCACCCCCCTGACATCAGAACCCCTGAGCTGGCTGGGCTGCGGTCCAGAAAATTATCCCAGTGGAAAATTTTATATGAAAAAATAAACATATATAAGGAATTCTTTCATATGCAATAATACAAACATTATTTACATTTTGTTTATTTAGGTTTTTATTTTCTATATATTTATTATTTGTTATCGTTTCACGCAGGTTAATTTAATGTGACAATGTCACACGAAAATGTTAATAGCAGCACAGTACACTTCACTGACGGCTGGAGGCGGGGCTTCAGGGTCAGTGGAAACACCACAGCTACTGTACCAAGTAGAGAGACACCGAGTGGAGTGGAGCCGTGCTCCATTTTTTTTTTATTTTATTTTTTTTTATATATATTATAAAAGAGAGCATTACCCGGTCTGCATAAGTAGTCTCCTTTTGCACTTTAGCCTCCATCTACTCTCCTTCAAGCTTGATGTTAAAATTAAATAAGCTAATGTACTCACAACACGTTGGCATCCAGTCTGTTCAATGCATTAAAATAAGCAGAAGTGCTTCTGTGAAGTAGAAAATAAGTTACTGAAAGAGGGGTGACACTTCCAATAAATGATATACTTCAGCACTGGCTGAGCTGACTTAAACATCAGCGCGTGACAAACAGCACAACATATGTGCTGGTTAAACAGACGAGCCCACCACTGCCTAACTGTTCCTTGTAGACCAATAAAAAACAAATGCTAGATGGAGCTGTATAAAGTGAAAAACAAGGGTGGGGAAACACAACGATCCACCCCTCAGAAATTTGATGATACGAGGAAGCAGCAAGAGGCATGAGCAGGAAGAAAAGAGTAACGCTCATTAGCAGAAAATGAGAGGTGAGTGTGTGCTATCAGGTGTAATGTTTTGATGATGGAAATGGCCCAGTATGCCCACTATGCTGATGCTTTTCCATGTGGATAGTGAAACCTTGTTGTGGTTTGAGTAGCACAGGCCACCTCCTGCTAACAGCTCCTTGTAGACCTATAAATTTACCTTCATAAACAGGGGAGACTGGGAGTGAAGGGCAGAGGAAGGAGGTGGAGGAGCGTAAAGATGGAAAGGAAGGAGACATGGAGGTAGGAGAAAGGAGGGAAAGTAGACAGAAAGTGGGAATTATTGAAAAGGTGCAAGACAAGTTGCAAGGGGGAAGGAGATTTTTACTCTAATGGCAGCAATGAGGAAACATGGATGAGGAAATGATGCTATAAAACAAGAACTTCCTGTTTTTTTCTGATCTTCTATTGGCCATTTTCCAGCATCACCCCTCTCCCTCTTTGTATTTATTCATATTTTTATTATCTTCTTGTCCTGTTTTTTTTTTTTTGTGTGTGTTTCTGTGTCCTGTCCTGACAGCTTAGGCAAGGGCATGGTGGATCTACTTGCCTTGCAGTATCAGTTCAGAATTGCTCTACAAAAGGGGAAAAGTAAGAGATTCCTTCTTGTGCAAAATTCAATTTATTGATTTGATGGAATGAAAGACTATATCTGAATTAAACAAAGGACTGGAAAGACCACAACATTTAAAAGGAGATGAAGATAGCAAGTGAGGCCAGGGAAATAAAAACAGTTGCTATCAGCAGTGACAGGTGCTGGCTGTTTCTTCTTTGTGGTTGCTCTATATGAACCCAACTTTATTTGATAGCAAATAGTCTTCCAGGGGATGTTTCATACTGACCATAAATCAATTAATTTCTCCTATAGTATCGGATGATTTAAAATAATTTCCAATATTTTACTCACACTCTACTGTAAGGAAATGTGGTCATGCAAATCTAATAATCGCCCTGCTTAGAGCTATCTTATTTTTATCAGAGATGAAAGTTTCAGAGGTCAAATTGGCTGTTAACAAAGTTTTAGGAAAAATGGGGGTGCTGGTCAATTTGTCCATTTCTTTATAGTCTTGGCTCATTTCATACCCGGCAAGTTATTTTGGTGTGATCTAGGATTATAATCTGTCGTATTTCATAAGAGCCAAATGGCAAAATGTGGATCAGTAACAAACTTAGATGTTTTAAGTCTAAAGAGTTTGTGTCTCAGCTGGTTTGATCGTTAGCAGAGACAGGCCTCGACGGTGTAACCTGCAGTCACCCTGCTGAAAGCCTCCTCAGGAGACTTCTTTTCAACCAATCACTTCCCCAGATGGCTTTAGGTCATCCAGGAAATAGGAAGTAGGGGTTGCCCAATGAAAAAGCAGGCCTGGGCTCTCCTGCTGACCCGTGACACCTTCATCCCAGAAAAAAACCTGTCCACCAGTGTGTTTGTGTGTGTGGGGAGGAGGAAGGAACGAGAACAGACGGGTATCCAACTGCCCTTCCCCAAATCACACTCACCAAAGGACACAGACAGATGAACAAACACGAGTGACAGTATTTAATGCAGGAAGTCTTTCCAAAAACAAATGTCAAGTAAAAGAAACTAAATGTACATGAGTGGGAACTATGACAGACGATGCGCCAATAAACATTACATTTACCTTGCCAAGCAACTTCAAACATAAGCTGAAATATCTCTATTGTTTTGCCTTACATGCCTACATCCATCATAAGCAAGAGATATATGAGATATATACCTGAGATATATGAAAACAAATATCACAAAGAACATTTTTATCTCAACATCCAGCTGCAAAATAAATTCTTGTTTATTTTATTTTGTTCCACTGTGTTTCAATCTACGTTATACTTAAACTAGATTTTACATTAAGCGTTGTGTGTGTGTGTAAGGTTATCTGTGGAGCTGGTGTGTGTCCTTTGAGAGCAGCTGGAAACTTCACAAAGATCCGAGTCTCCAACTGAGGTAGTTGTCGACTATTAGTTTTACTGTTAAGGCCATCAACCCCCCCGCCAACATTTAACTTTCAGGTTTAAGTTTCCGCAGTTTTATTTTCAGTGAACTTAACGAGTCCTTGTGTTATTTTCCCAAGCAAAAGAAATCTAACCTAATTTTCCATTTGACTTAAGTCGTTTCAGGTTAACAGCACCAAAACATTTGCCAGAAATCTGCTTATGTGCAATTGCAGATGCAACATCCTCCTAAAGGGACCAAAACAGGCTTTTGAACCTTCGTATTCATCTGCGCTCTGAATGATTTGTCAGCCCTGGGGAATCTTAACTGGATTTATCATATCCATCTCCTTGACTTTTTTTTCCTTCTCTGCATCATATCCTATTCCTTCTTTTAGCTCTCATCTTTTCTCTGGTGCCAGAATACTTTGAGTCTCTTCCCCTTGCTGTCTTTGAACTAAGATCAGAGGAAGCATTCTGGCTCTTACACACATCGTTCAGGTGCAGATCGTATGCTGTTCTGACTGCACGGTCTTAGTGTTTCTCTCTTTGAGTCTCTCACCTAATTCTGATTAATAGATTTATTAATTCTGCTCTCCCCTTGGGAAAGGCTAGGAGAGTTCATAACAACCACATAACCTTTTTCATTGTCTCTATATCCTATATCTGAATTTCACACTTTTCTAGAGTGCACATTCCCAGAATTCTTACTCCTTTTACAGCCTAGTTAAAAAAAACATCACTATGAATTATCAGCAAATATTTCAACAAAGGTCAGACTTATGCAACCTACATATAGACCAGAATGGATGGTACATCTCCTGACATGGAAATATAGAAATCAAACTCAAGACATTAACTGCATAGTAACCCTGTTTGGTCATGGTTACATTTATTTGTCTTCATCTGCTTTTAGTCCCTGTATAGACAGACACGTTTTTTTCTATTAAATTTCAAATCTCTAAAGTGAAAAAAGGTTTTATTTCCATTAAGAGAAAGACTCAATAAAAGCCAAACACAGCATCATTGTATGTGTGCATGCTTTGTGGTTAAGGCAGCATTAAAAATGGACCAAAACAGAAAACAGGTGGGAGGGGAACAGGCTTAACTGCTACCTTTTACACCTGTCAGGAGTCAAGTCATCTGTGTTTATACAATATTTCTATCCGACACACACATCTATACACTCACAGTCAAACACTCAAACAAAAAACATAGAAACAGGCAATGGTTGCAAACAAGCGCTTCAACAAGCCAGCTGCAATTTTGTGTAAATTTTTCCTTAAAGAAACACACTAACACTCACACTATGATACAGACACAGAGGCTGGGCTGTGTATATTGTGCAGCTATCATATAGTTGCTGTCAAAGCCAGCGCCAATTATGGCCATTAGGAATCCCATCATGTCACTGGCTGTCCTTGCACTACCACCCCCTGCATCGTCCACAACCTCTCACTCAGAGACCAGACCCTATAATCTAACGTCACTTTGCTGCCATCGAACACACACACACACACAGACACACACGGGCAGGCAGATTGTTCCATTTTCCTTCTTTTCCTCCACATCTACAAAGAGGCAAATGGGTCTTTGAGGTAGAGACACATGGACGCAAATGTCGCCCTTGCACAAATAAAAGGGGAGCAACAGTAAGGCAGAATTGAGATAGTTTTCCGTTTCTTTAATGCAGAAGAGAGGGTGATTGCCGAGTTTAATTCATCAACCTGCTAGTATCTAATTTGACTCTCCACATCTTGCAAGGGTTAACGGGACTGGTACCTGTGTCATATTTTTAATATTAATGAAATTTACATTGAGTTATGACAAGTAGAAGTAGAAGTTCACTGGGCTGCACATGTTACAGGACAAAAGGACATATCCTTGTATTGGGACATGTCAGAGATATTTACGTTTTCCTGTTAATCGAAGCAGGTGTTAGACAGAGGCTCAGCATGTATGCATGTATGAGTGTGCGCGGAAGCCATTTGCCCAGCAGCCAGAGGCACTCCAGTATTTAAGCCACCTGTTTTAGTTAACAGGTACTTTTTCATTTTATGAGTCTAAATAGTCTGCTTCCTATGGAGAGACACAATGTGTTTCAGGAACTCCAGGCCTGAGGAGTTCTGCACTCTGCCGTCTGATCTAAAGAGCCCTTTAATTAGTTAAATGATATAACATTGCCAAGCAAAAAATATTAACACCGCATTAATTGTTTTTCATATTTTGTTTCTTTAGTATAGCATTTATTTGAGATTTTATGAAATGGGCTAACACCAAGTAGTGTATAATTATGAAGTGGAAAGAAAGCTACCCTTCACAATTTGTTAGAAAAGAAAACATTAAAAGTTTGGTTTGCTTGTGTATTCTACCCCTGATACCCTTACTTAAAAATCCAGTGCAAATGGTTACCTTCAATGGTTAGCTGTTGACTAAACTGAGTCCAACTGTGTGTAATTACATCTCAACACACCAGACAGGTCAGGTGAAAATGTTCTGGTGCAGTGCTCTATCTACCTAGTCATATGCCCATCTAGCTGAATTTACAGGCTAAGAAAGGAAAACAGAAAGGAAAGGACTGATCACAGGAGCATCTAAGAGGCCTGTGGTAACTGTGGACAAGGCCACAGCGATAATTAGCTAAAGTGGGAGAATCTGTTGATAGGACAACTATTGTTTGTGCACTCCACATGGCTTTTGTGAAAGAGTGGCAAAAAATAAGCCATTGTTGAAAGAAAGCTGTTAGAAATCATGTTTGCAGTTTGCCATAAGCCATGTAGGGCACACAGCAACCGAAATGGTTGGCAGAATCATGCCGTGGAAATGCTTTTTTTCAGCAGGGACAGAGATGTTGGTTAGAGTTGATGGGAAGATGGATGGAGCTAAATACAAGACAGTTTGGAAGCAAATTTGTTAAAGGTTGCAAAAGACTTGAGACTAGGGTGGAGGTTTACCTTTTAAAAGGATAATGACTCTAAACATACAGAGCTATAGTGGAATGGTTGATATCAAAGTATGTTCATGCGTTAGAATGGCCCAGCCAAGTCCAGATCTAAATCCAACTGAGAATCTGTGGCTTGAAAATTGCTGTTCACAGATATTCTCTCACCTTTCAGATATCTTTTTTTTATATAAAGAAATTAAAAACCATGAGTTGATTTTTTGTCCCCTTTACATTTATGCACTACTTTGTGTTATTCTGTAAAATAAAATCCCATAAAGTACACTGAAGTTCACAGTTATAACATAAAAAATGTGGGAAAAGTCCAAGTTGTAGGGATACTTCACAGTACGCTGTAAAGTATTGACAAAAGTCAGGTAAGAAATATCCAAATCTTACTTTAAAAGGGACAGAAATACAAAAAATATAACTACAGCTAAAAAGTTAATTATGCCTTTACTGTACACCAACTTTTCAAAGTGAGACAAAACAGGAGCAGGTTCTAACTTTGGTAAAACTCCTTAAAAAGTGATGTCAACCCCCCTTTTAACACACCTAAACACACACTCACACACACATGCATTCGCTGTCTGCTTTGTTGAGACTCTAGCTTAGAACAACACTGATGAAACTGTAGCATCATCTCCCCCTGTGCTGTGCTGGGACAAAGCTGATGATTTTCTTTTATATTAAATCAAAAATATGTCTTAGGTTGTGCAAGTTTGACTAACTACAAGTGTACTTCCAAATAAAGAAAAATAACCCTACTTGAAAAAAGGCAGAGTACAGACAAAGTATTGTGTTTAAGTGTCCCAGCAAGCGGTAATGACTCCAACACACATATACAGGTGCAGCACCCTGTAGTGTCCCAGTGTGTGTCATTAGGGCTATCAGGGCCACTCTGGAAGGATTAGAAGACTGTTAGAAGAACAAGGCTTCACACACACACAGTGACAGCTCACCACTGAGTTGTCTGCACACTGCTGGACACCAAATCCCTGCTCACAGATTTATGTGTATGTGTGTGTGTGGTAGAGAGTTGGGAGCACGTGCCAGCATCCAGTGTATCATACTGTGAGCACTGAGCAAAGATATCAGTGCACCGCTGAGCCCCTTACAGAGCTAATCCATCAAACACACACACACACACACACACACTCAAAAACATCCAGTATAAAGAAGATTTTCAGAAGATTTTAGTTTGTTTTTCATCCCACATTTACAATTTTTGACATTACTATGACCTAAAATCATTTTGCAGAAAGAAAAGAGTCTAAACGACAACAAAAAAAAAAGGACCGGAAGGATCATGTAGACGTGTGAAGATCGCATCAATGATTCAGAGAAAACAACACAACACGAAAGGAGATGCTGTGTGTGTTGCCCTTTTCAAGCCTGGTGTTTTTTTATGAGAGCAAGTGTGCTTGGAAATGTGTGTGTATGGACTGAACTGCCTCTCTTTCAGGGTTACTTTTAGGGTGGGGTGCATTAAGCTCCCTCATAGCGAACTGAGCACAGTCACTGAGCCAAAGGGATGGTCATTTTTTTTTTTCATGGAAGGGGGTAAAAAAAGGAGGAGGAAGAGGAGGTGGGGGTCTCACAATGGTGACAATTTCCACTTTTTTTCCATGACTATTCTTCTGGTTCCTCACAGCTTTTCTTCAGGGGTAATACAGCCTGCAGCTGAGGGTAGGATGGGGTGGCTTGGGAAGAAGGGGAATACTTTTAGCAAACATAAACTCCTGAAACCCTGTAGGATTTTCTTACCATCAAAAACTGGCAGAGCTCTTCAGTTGTAAAGACCTTGGTTTATTTTCTTTGGTGATGTTATTTGACATAAGGATTCAGTTTTAGTAAATAATGGCAAATAAAAACAGGAATAGCAGTCTTAAATTACAGGTTACAAAAAGTATATATAACTATTACGATCAAAAACTGTAAAGTAATTTCTGGTAAAGGTAGGGATCGAGCTCACAAGATGGGACGATACACGATACTGGGCTCACGAAAGCCAGACAAGACAATTTTAGCAATTTTTGGGGGAATTCTTTTTTTTTTCTTTTCACAATAACTGAGTCCACATATTTTACTTTTTAAGCTTGTCTAAAGTGACCCAAAAAAAACACAAGAATGCACAGTTTCTTTGTGTTTTCACAAATAGGCTAAAAGTTTTGTTAAACCTCAAACTGTTTCAAATAACCTCTGAGTATTGTAGAATTATCCAGTTCAGGTTTGATCAGTCTTTTAGAGTCTTTTAGATTTTGACTCAAAGAGGGCTGAATGCAGTCCAGGCTGATTAACAACTTCAGCGCTCGAAGAAGAAGCTAACTTTAGCCTCTGCTTCAGGTAGTCAATCATGGTGTTCTCACCGTGCTTACAAATAATTTGTATCATGTCTTTCTCTCTGATATAGTTTCTGTTTTTCAACCTAGCACCCCGAATGCAGGCAGATAAACGATTTTAAAATAGTTCTTCACTTTTGTGCTGTCCTTTTGTGTTGTCAGTCATCCCGACAAGTGTCTGTTATTTGAGTCAAAGCTTGTTTTTACATTGCAGCAATAGTCGAGCACTTGAAACTACTTCCTTTCTTACTTCAGAATAGGAGTCTGAAGCAAAGGTACAAGATGTCATGCTTATTATACTCAGCTTCATTTCTGGGGCCTGTAATAATAGCTTATACTTGCTTCACTGGACAAATTCACAACCTGACAGGAACTGGATAGAGCTTCTGGAGACAGACTTTGATGAGAAATCCTGTGGCGTTTTGATACCATGAGATCTCGTAGCTTGAAATCCCGTTACACCCCTAGTTAAGATACATTTAAATTCCTTCTACTAACTTTTTTTTCAACTGTCAAGTTCTTCTGCTAATGTTGCAGTGAGGGAGTCTAACAAAAGAATGAAGGGAAGAAAAAGGAAAAGGATGAAAGCTGTCTCCACTTTAAAGTGGATTAGGGGCTCACAGCGCTGAAACAATGGGAGGTGAAAAATCAAATTAGCCCTCCCTGAAACATCAAACGAGGGAGGCCAGGAACAGCTAAGCTTCCTCTGTCGCTAATCTGTTGACTCAATGTGAACGATATACACCGCTATCCACCAGTGAAGACAAGCTGTTCTGCTTCTCTTCGTCCTCTGTGTGCTGTGTTTGACTTCTTTTCTCATCTGTTTGTTGCCCCATTTTTTATGTTCTTTTTCTCCAGCCTCATCCTGCTCTGCCTTGGACCCTCTGGCTTCAAAGGGCCTCTGTACTCAGGTGCGGCTAAGGTCAAGCCAGAAAACGTTGACCGCTGAAAATGATGTCACGCGGTTGCAGTCAAAGAAAATACCCTAATCACTGAACGGTCCAGCATGGGTTCTACTTATTTTTTTTCTAGCTTGTGCTCAAGGTCTTAGTTTTGTGCTTCCCTGCTGTCACTTGCACTTTTCAGCTTAACTCATTGTACAAATTTCATGTTTATATCATTCTCCCTGTCTTCTTTTGTGCTTTCATCTCCCGCCCTAACTTTTGCTTTTTCTCCAGTGATCTGACTTCAGTAGCTTGAAACATAGATACGTGTATTCCACACAGATTTGAGATTTACGTAGATGTTTGCCACATAAAACATGAAACTAAAAGAAACAGAAAAATAATGATGTACTGACTTTGAATGGAAAAAATCAAAAGCTCTGCGTGTGGCAGTCTGATATGCTGTCTCCTTTATGATTTACTAGTTTCACACATTATATTACAGTCCGTACAGTATCAACAACATTTATACTGGTATAGATGTGGAGAAATACTTAAATATTCTTCAATAAGTTCAGTGTTTAATGTAGTAGCATAATTACATGTTTGAGGCCAAAAAGTCTCCATTATACCCTAGATTTAGTTTGGAGTCATGCCTAAAAAAATACTTTTCTGTCCTACCATCACAAATGTAAGCATGTAAAATCTAGGCTATCTAGATATATTGTTCAAAGAGAAATGGTCACAGATGCATCTCTCTGTGTTCTCCAAACCCTGTGAAATGTTACTAGAGAGGAGTAAGGACTGTCCTACTGGCATCTGGGTATTAACCAGTTACATATATACATTTACTTGAGTAACGTTTAAAAAAAAAATACAAACTTCTACCAGCAGTTTTAGAGCAGTAAACTTTTAATAATATTATTTTAAGGTAATGCTGCTCTTACCTGAGTAAAATTTATGACTGCTCTCTACCCACCTTCATTGAATAAAGCACGTTTAACCAAAAAATGCATCAGGCACAGAAACACATTTATAGTTGATGTTAAAGTGAGACTTCTTGTTTCTACACTAGCTTCATTGTTGTTACTAATGTTACTTCTGTCTGATGAGCCATTTGGAGGTCAAGTAAACATATGGTAAGTATTGTCACTGGAAATACTTCACACTATTCTAACATTACTTACTGTACACAATGGTTTCACAAGCTTTATATTGTGAAAAAGTGTGATTTGGATATGTGGGTTTCTTCGGCCTGAATTTTTTATTTTGTATTCATTTCTTTAATTTATTATTTAAATACCAGAATTTGCTAATAATTTAATATTTTTTCATAATTTTTTACAAATTAAATGTTATGTTAAATTCAAACTCAGTAATTAAGTATTTTTACAGGATACTTTTTAACTTTTACTTGAATAAATGTTTTGGGATGAGTACTTTTTACTTCTACTTGACTAAAATTATATTGACGTCATGATACTGTTAGCTGAGTACGATTGTTGGCTACTCTACCCAGCTCTGCCTACTGGCAAGAATGAGGTTTTACAAAGTATTGACAGCAGTGGCATGTTTTTTACATTTCTAATTAAACTTAACATCTAATATACATTCAAATAAATTTGTCACTTTGTTATTAGCTGGTGTGAATCCACCACAACCTTTCAGTCAACATCTGAGTCTCTATGACCCAAGACTCCACGTACAAAATGACTCTTTCCTTCCACCCCTCCCGCCGATCCCAGTAAAGAAGAAGAATGTCCCAGCAGCGATGCATGTTCCATTGTTCACGCTCTGCCTCCAATTTGCTCTCCACATTCTGCGGCCCCGGCCGAGACGTTACGCCGGCTTAAAGGACAAATCGCACACACAAGACAGGGGGAGAAAGGGAGAAACAGAGAGATGTGTGTCTGTGTGTGTGGGGTGGTGTTAAGAAAAAAGAATGGGGGGGTGGGGGCTAACCCTCTTCACAGCAATGCAATTATAGTGCTGTATTTGAAGCCGGTGGGGTTTTTGTGGCAGCCTCGCCTGCTCTTTTTCTCTCCATCACCCTCTGTACTTTAGCGCCGAGGCTAATAGCCATAGCCGCTGCAATTTCTACGGTACATGACATTAACATGGTGGCGTGTCACCGACAAAGGGAGGCATTCAAAGGGACTTAAAAAAGAGCAGCGGCTTCGCCTGGTTAAGTAGGCCTCAACCTGCCAAGGCCGCAAAACAGACAGACAACTTGTGTGTTTATTACCAGAGCCACCTAGGGAGTGGGTGGGGGGAGATAGACACCATCGACATCCTAGCATTTGCCATGTTTCCATGCTCTCAACTTTGAGCTCCGCTAATTTAAATGCACGTGGGAGCTGAAAAGCAGAAATAAGTCGCAGGAGTGAATGAAACTTTACCCCCCTTGTCTAACAGGAATGGAGACGCTTAATATGACGCCATAAAACAACATGACACTGAGAATTGCGTACCAAACAGGATTGCGTTTCATTTTACTTATAAGTAAAATTCAGCGTATAACTCGGACCACCAACTAAGACAGCTGGCTGCTCCTGCAGTGTCCGTATGAGCAGAAAGAGAATGCCTGCTCGAGATGTGTCTGTAGATGTGTGTTTGTGAGGAACAGGTGGCTGGTTTTATCATTTCCTGTACAGTAGCAATGATGTTTTTTCGAGTGTTACCCTGACTAATTTGAGTGAGCATGTGTTTGCTTTATTGGCTGATTTTCCACAGGCTTTTGAGATTATAATAAAATGACAATACTGTACTACTGAAGGATGTTTTCCTCATTTCTGTCTGCAGAAGCAAGAATTAAATAACTGAAACTTATTCCAAATCTGTGTATAAAAAGGATGTTATTAATGTCAGTGTAAATGTTGTGTAAGGTGAAAATGGGGGCAGAGGAGCAGAAGGCAAGTTTAGTCAGTGGCTGTTGGTTTGACACAAAAGAGTCCCCCCTCCCAAAAAAAAGAGACTGCGGAGACACAAAGAGAAAAGAAACGAAGGAGCAAAACGGCTGCCTGGACACAGAGGAACAGGAGGAGGAGGAGGAGGAGGAGGAGGAGGAAGAGGGGGAGCAGGCTAAAAGGCGATGGTAAACTCCCACATTCACAGCGGAACCCCCTGCCCCATTGAAAAGACCATCTGTGGCTTGAAATGGATGAGTGTTGTGAGTGCGTTCAAAAACATTTCTGTTTTAATTCTTGAGCCTCCCGAGTGGGCGGAGCAAATGGGGGAAGAAGGGGGTGTGGAGTGGGGGTCTAGGCGGGCGTGAAAAGGCCCGGGTTCTGCAACCTTTAAGTTTTGAGGGAGGAGGGGTCTGTAAACAAATAAATGAGAGATACGAAGGGGTTGTGTTCCTGTGTGTGTGTGTGTGTGTGTGTGTGTGTGTGTGTGTGTGTGTTGTGTGTGTGTGTGTGTGTGTGTGTGTGTGTGTGTGTGTGTGTGTGTGTGTGAAGACCCCTGTAACGTAGGGGCCAGCTTCACAATCCAAATTACACGGGGCGAGGTGGACAGACACAGTTATTTTGAAGACAAAACAGCTCTGAAACCTGGCATTAGGGACACATGGAGGGACTAACTGCGATAGACATTTAGGGCCAGCTTATGAGATTCACTGTGTCCCGTTTGTCAAATTTACCTGTCATCATTCTACCATTACAATGCAGTATTTCCCCTCTAATACATAAAAATTTTAAATATATGGTCTTTATCTTGCAGTGGCCCTTAGAAGTTTTGACATTTTGTCATGTTAACCTCAATGTATTTTATTGTGATTTTATTTGAAACACCATCAATTCTAAAAACAGTACTTTTCCAATTTTTACTTGTAAAAAGAAATTTAACTCGTGTTTCATGCATTTTGATTTAGCCCTCTTTACTCTGGTACCCCTAAATACATTAAAAACTGTCAGTTTTTAATTACAGAATTACACATGATTGAAGATGGACTCTAATACTAATAATACTAATGACTTAAAAGCAACTTCTGAAATCACTTGGTGGCACAAGATTATAGTCAGGGATGTCAGATTAAAGGGGCTGAATACAAATGCACACCACACTTTTTAGATTTTTGTGTGTAAAAGTATTTTGAAACACATGTATTCCTTCCCTTCCATTTCACAGATGATGGTAACTCTGGGCTGATCAATCACATGAGGTTTTGGGTTTTAAGATGATAAGAAAAAAAAAATCATCTGTTATATTAATTCTGAGCTACTCTGACAGAAAACTGCATTTTAAGAAAAACAAATATATAAACCCAAAGACAAAAAAACAAAAAAAAAAACAATCATACACTTTGGGTATTCTTGTTTTAGATTCTTACTAAATCTCTGCCCTCCCTCCTCCCCTCTGTTTTGTCTCTGTCTCTCCAGATTGAGTGCCTCTAATTCATTTGCTCCCCCCTCCATGTCAATTAATTAAGTGCACGCTTTTCTTCGGCCGTGCACAGCAATTAGCATGAGATAAATATGCATCAGTCGAATTATCTCGTCTTGTAGTCTACTCCCCCCTGCTCCTCCACCGCACCCCTGTTCTGACGGTAATGCTAATTTGCATCATGAGTATTCTTAGATGCGTGTTAATTAGGCTCTGGTATCAGGATTTTACCTTGATACGGGACCTCGAGAACGTGTTCAAGTGTTTCTGCAGCCAAAGGGAACCTGACATACTTTAATTAAAGGGTATAAATGACTTAGAAGACGAGGCGTGTGCACAAGCATGTTGTAAAAGCAAAGACTGTTTTATAAATACTTCTTTGAGACATTCTGAGATTTTATTTTAAAACACAGAAACGTTGTCATACTGCTGGCCTACTTTTACGGCTGAAAAATGCGATACCTTCCCATAACATGATGCCAACAGCCTTCTCCAAACTTCCTGCAAGATAATCAAATAATGGGCCCAGAAGTCGATTTTCTCTAATAGGCGTAGGGGCAATTCAAACGATAGACTTCATAGCATTACATCACTCACAGAGCACTCTGACAAGCCATTTACTGACAACGAATTACCTCACTACCCATAAAAACTAAACTAATGTGAAATATCACATATTTTAATCAACTGGGAGGAGGGACGAAAGTATTGCTCTCCTCAAATATTTGGACCGAGGCCGGGCATTTCAGAGGCAAGCTTTAATTAAATTAACATGGAACCGTTTTTTTTTCATTGGTGCCCATTAAAGAAAAGAAAAAAACTGGGTTTTATGGTGCAATTCCTAAAAAGTATCACGAGGGGTTAACAGCCTGGTGGAGAAGGATGGAGCTGCTTCTTTAATTACAGTTAGACCATGTTTTACAGCCCAAAGGTACATTCAGGAAAGCAATTCTTCAACAGGTTCTTAGTTCAGCTCAGTCTTAAATTAAAAAGAGCTTTAAGTGAAGGACGCAATGTTTCATTTACTATTTTTGTAAAGCGAAGTGAGAGGAATAGGATAAAAGGGGTGCCTGCACCTAGATTCACTCTCAAAGATTTGTCAAGCTACAATAATCACTCCAACAAAGACTTATTGATGAGACCATACTAATAAAGTTTTAAAAAGACTAAAAACACGGCTAAAATAAACTATGTAAGTCACATTTTTACACTAAATGAAATTTGTTTTCTTTTTTTCCGATGATAAGTAGTTCTGTGCATATTTAATTCTGTACATACACTGACTGAAAGTAATCTTGATGCTGTGGAGTGGCCCAGTCACAATTTTGGGGCCCTAACTGTGTGTATGACACATTTAGAGGTACTGACAGAGGTTGGTTATTGATTTCATAGACCTAAATACATTTTTATCTATAGTGCAGTAATGTGTCACAATAACTAAGTGATTCTTTATTATTACTAATGAAGATAGTAAGACAAGTTATACACATATGAAACAACTGCATCTTGATGCATTTAACTATTTTTATTTAAACATGAATCATGTGGAATTGCTGAAACCTCTTTTCAGTCGTGGATTAAGAAGCTGCATGAATACGATGCATTTAGGTTTAACTGGCTGAAAACCCTGGAGCCCAAGTTTAGCTGAATTGAGATAAAAACATCTGGATTGATTTTGCTTCTATATAGAAGATTTATGTAACAGATATATGCATCAGTCGTCAGGGAATTGGACTGAACTGGCTATTAGTACATATGGTCTATTCCATGTATCTGTTTGTTCTGTTTGTGTGCATTTGTGATTTTACAATGCAAATTTTGCTAAATATAACTATATAAATATTCTCTATGATATAAATGTTCAAAGGTGCACAGCCGTAAAATGGGAGAATTGCTTTGTCGAAACAGAATGAGAGACGACTCTTTACCCTGCAATTTTAATAAATTTCATTCCGTCCATTTTTCATTCTGTTACATTTTTCCAACTTTTGGTCCATAGATTCTGCTACTTTGATAAAGACTTGGCAAAACCATCTGAAGCACCAAAACAATTCAACCACTTTGCAAAAGTTATGTTTTATTTACAAATTTGCAAAACCCGTTTTACTTTTTTAATTTCTATTTTCATTCTAAATGGATGTTTTTTCCCATTTGGTTCAGAACTAATTACTATGTACAGTGATAAATATAGGTAATTTGAAACATTAAAGTGTTTGGAATAGTTTTTAAATAATGTTAAAATATCACAGAGTGCATATTGTAGTAACATTTGACATGAAATTGGTTTTCTTTTAAAGTTAAGTTTTTTCATGTCTTTTGCTTGTTAATAATATTGCCAACATTTCTTGCTTGTACAGTGCTTATGCAGGGTATTTCCTAATGAATGGAGTATCTAATCTGTTTATGTGGGGATGCGTCCAATATAATGTTGTAAATAATTTGGGGTCAGCTAAGTTCCATCTAATTTTGCTGAAATTACTCTGAGATGTCTAAAGAGACAAAACAGGACAGAGGGAGGGAGTGACAGAATCAGGTAAGAGCCAAAAGTGGTTCACATGTCTGGGATGGTTTGCTGAGCACTTGATTCTCTCACAGACAAAAGTGGGAATAAAAAAAAAAAGCTAAAACAAAAAAAAGCCTGGTCTCTTCTATCTGCAGTTTATATGTGTTGTGTGAGTGTGGGACCTCTTGTTTCTTGACCTTCAGAGTTCCCAGTTCAAGCTAAGAGAATGTTTCTTTCTCTTTTTTAACCTAAACTAATGCTCTAAAGCTCCTATTGAAAATGTTCTTATTATCTGTAGATTTTTTAGAACTTTTTGCAGCCATTTTTTTTAGAAAAATGCTAATTTGATGACAAGAGTCACAATAAATTGTCCCATGTGTATGTATGTGTGTGTGTGCGTGTGTGTGGTTGTAAAGGTTTTTTTTTCTTCCCATTCAGATAAAGAAAAAGCTTGTCAGCATTAACAATTCTCTTTCTTAAAAACTAAAGGCCAATAAGTGTCTTTCACACAGTGAGCCAAACTCTGACTCAGCAGAATGGGTGATCTACTAAGCTGCCCAGAAATATATATTATATATATAAATATAAATTTTTTTCTTTTAAAAATAGCATATTCCGACAACAGACAATCTTTCCAATGTCTTGAAAGACTGAAGACGGAGTGGACAGAGCGGAGGGGATTGGTCACTGTGTGAGTTTGTGGTTGGTGGGGGAGTGAAAGGCCTGAAAGGGGTCGTGAGTGGGGTGGTGGTGGTGGTGTGTGTGTGTGTGTGTGGGGGGGTTTGCCTGATGGAGGCTGAATGCCACCACCCAGTAGGCCGTGAAATCAGAAACTTTCGGCAACAAGACAGCCACCCGCACAGCAGCCGTTGTTCTGAAAGTGGGACAGCATGCGTGTTCGGGCTCCTCTAGGGAGAACGCAGTCATGCAGGGTATCGCTCAGCTCCTCCCTCTCCCGCTGCTATCTCCTGTCACTCTCTGCCCTTCTGTCTCCTCCTGTTCTCAGTCTTCAGGCCCATCTCACATGTGCTCCACTTTCAGACTGTCCATTTCTACAGTAGGGCTTAAAAATGTTTCACAAGTTTCAGGGTAAGGTCGGCTGCTAGACCTAATGAATGGACATTCTTGTCCCATTGATATATATAACCTGCTTAAAAATCTCAAACACAAAATGTTTTTTACAGTTTATTCTTTTTGTCGCATATTTAGGTTAAAAAAAGTTGAAGAAATATGTTATTTTATACTAAAATTGTTCTGGCAAGTTCAAAAAACCTCAGCTAGGTGCTATGAAAATGAATTATTTAAGTGTAAAAGGTATATTTTCCAGCACTTTTTCTTACTAATTTTCCTTTCATTTAAAATGAACCCCCTTCCTAAGTCTTCCCATTTTCCTCCCTCTCTCTTCCTTCCCCCATCTTTTCTCCTTTAACAAACTCTCCTCTTTACGCCATGTCTCGGCCTGATTACCATGCTGCTGGTGACTTTCCCCCTCTTGTCTCACTCTTGCTTTTTCTAAAGGGTACTTAATAAAATTCGGAGTCTGGTTTTCGTGTTTGTGTTTAAGTGGTAGACGGAGGAAAGAGAAAGGAGAAGGACTTTTCTGTTTTATTTCCTTTGTATCTCTTTCTCTAAGGATTACTGAGTAAAATGTTTAGTACTGCAGGTATACAAAAGTAAAGCAGACATTAATATTTATATACATGGCTTGTAAATTCAATTAATTGAGATGAAGGCAAACTTTTAGCAAACTGAAAGCTACGAGGTAAAAAGCTCTTTTCTTTTTTCTGCTATAGAACATCAAAACAAATGCTCATAGAGGCTTACATCTAGTAAAACCAATTGCGACAGAATTTTGAGTGAAAACACAAACTTTCAGAATCATGCAGCTGGTGGTAAACTATTCATTTCTTGCTTTACGTGTTGAAGCTATCAAGACATCCTCTGGTTTTTAGAACAATAGGAATCAGAATCAGAAAATGTTAATTTGTTGTAGTAGATCATTGTAAATTAATATCTGAAATATAGAAAACTTTGAAACACTAAAATATATAAACAATTCAAAAATCTGTGTGAAAAATAAACCATTCTAAACAGGTGAAAACTTAAGTGAAAAAGAAACCAGAATCAGATTTAAGTAAAGAGACCCTAAATGAACAGGCAACTATAAATAATTTTGAAAAAAAAAAAACTATACATTTCTGTTGTGGTCTGATTAAAATTACGCGCTTTCATATTTTTTATAAAGACCTTTTTTTAATTTACAGTCTGTATCCCTGAGCACATATTACCTGTTTAGGGTTTACATTGTAGATGCTCTATAATGAAGTTAGAATAGCAGATATAAAGTTAGTGTTACTGTAAAAATGAGACTATTGCAAGTAACAATCTGTGCTTATCGGACTCTTACAGTACATCGCGTATATATACGAATTTGACCTAATAAAGTGATTCCATTGCGTGATACCATGTTAGTGGCATTTAGACATGCCCTGCTTCCAAGGATTTTAATGTACACCAAGGTTTTAAAATGTTACAGATTAAACTTAACATTCCTATGGTTTACAGTCCTTTTAATCAGATGCAAGATAAAATACTGGAGTGAACAGAGTATGTTCCGGCTGTATGAAGCATAGACCACCAGAGTGATACCTCTCCCCCACCTGTTGCTTAGCACTGCTGGTCAGCTTTGCCTTCACTTACAAAGAAGATGAATGCGGCAGTTTTGGAAATATTGGTGGTTGTGAAGAAAACAGGCAGTCATGATGTGGAAACTAAAGCACTGCCACCCATCCCTCTCATTAAGTTAAACACTGTTTTAAAAACTACGAAGAACATATCTGCAAAGCAGCTGGCTGAAGGCTTGCAGAAAACCCATCTAATTTAGCAGCTTGTTATGCTTGTTTTACTCTTTAACAAGCAAAATGGCAAAAAGGGTGAAAATATTGTGCAACAAGCTCTTGGGAAGTAGTACACTTTGTAGGTGTTTATTCCCTGATATATGTTTTAGGCATATGTATTAAAATTAAAGTAATAATACATATACAGCATTATTATAACTATAGTAAAATATATGTTAGGTTATTGTATCAGCAGAATTAGTTGTTGCTTTTCTGTTTTAAATTAAAAATAAAAGATGTTTTCATTTAGATTTTTGCACAAATGCCATACAGTCATATTTTTTCTCAAAGTTATACTATAGGAATCTGACACCGACCCATGACTAATATCAACGTTATAAAAGGATTAAGATTGTAGCTATGATTCAGCATCAGTAATTACAGAATAAATCCTTTTTTGAGCTGATGACGACATTAAAATATGATTAATATTTACTTTATTCTTTTTTTTGATGGCATAAAAAATAAAACAAGTTTACCTGGCATCTCTTAATGATTTGGGAGGGTTAGGAGATTCATCTGGAATAACCAAATATGGGCTTCCTGCTTGCAGGAAGACTAATGGCTTTAGTATTAATTGAAACTCTTTCTTTTCCAGGCAGAGAAATTAATCAAAGCTAAAGTAGAAGGAGGGAGATATTAAAAGTTTAAGTGGGGCTTGGTGATTCATTATCCGCTCAGATAAGCATTTGACGAATATAAACTGTAATATTGAGATTTGTTGCTGCTTATACACACCGAAACCAGCGTTTCATTATATCCTTATAACATTATAACAAATGCAAAGAAAGATAGAAAGTGTGACTGAAGTGTGTGGAAAAAATAAATAAAATAAAAAGAGACCATTAGAAGAAAATGAGGCAAAAATATGCAGGAAGCATTGTGGTTCATTCTTTATTATTATGTAGAGAAGCAAAAGGAAGGAAGAATTCAACACTGGGAGAGGTTTAGGGAAAAAAAATTAAAATGGATAAACAAAGGATAGAAAACATGAAAAGAATTAAGAAAAAGCAGGAAAAGTGGAACAAATTTGTGAAGAAGCTGGTCCAATGGCTGCATAGGAACAAGAAGAAAAGCAATAAATGACAAATGAGTTGGAAGAAAAGTAGAAGGCTGAGCGTGGTGGAGGCAGAGAAACGAATATCTTCTCGTCTCATCCACCCACCATCTCCCCTTCCTATCCCTTCCCTCCTGACAGCCTTCCTCTGCCTGCTTAACCCCCCCACTGTTAAATTATTCAGGACCACTTCTATAGCACGCTTGATTAAGTTTTCATTTCTGCAAATTACCATGAGGAAGCGCGCCACGCCACTGAATCACCTAACCACTACAAGCTCCGAGGCTGTTTACCTGCTGTCATATGCAGGGAGAGCAAGGCGCGCAAAGGGAAACAAAGGCAGCATAAATGATCACGTTATACCTTAATCATCTCTTTGTATTGTTGTGATCATAATGTATTGTAAACCTCTTTGTCAACACTGGTAATGTTCAACAGTTATGTCATGGAGGCGCATTTCAGTGGAATTATAAATTGGAAACTGAAATATCGAAAACGAAAAGAGATAAACAAACACCGGAAGACGAGTAGATGTAAAGAGACTGTGAGGAAGATTTAGAGGCTATTGCTTTAGTGTGTAATCTACTGTATATGTATAGTGATGGACTGAGATTGCACAAATGGTCAGTAGGTCCCATTTGGAAGAACAATGAGAGCTCGACCAAACATTATGCTCCCAGTTAAACCCCTATTAGTGTAAAAGCTCACTGATAGCTTTTCAGCTGTTTAAGCACTTTACCATCTGAACCTTATTGAGAGAGAGAGTTTCTCCCTATAGCTGCATTTTTTTTAAGTGACGTAACTGGTTGGTACATTACTACGCGCACAGGTTAAAAAGCTGGTCTGAGGTATAAGCAAACTTTGCAATGGCTTAGGGGCCCCCTGCTGGCTCGGGAAAACAAAGGGCAATTGCATTTACACAGAACAAGTGCACAAATGCGACAATTGTATACATACAAAGAAATACATTCATAGTTTGGAAGTTCTATTAGCAGTCATGTTTAAAAGTTAATTTAAAGAGATTATTAATTACTTTTAAAGTGATGTTCTGAAAAGAGTTTATGAGCAGTTAATATCTTACCTACAGAAGATAACACTATTGGTGGTTTTTTTTTGTTTGTTTTTTGTATGAATGCAGATTAGACCATGCAGGAAGCTGAAGCTAACAGTTCATTTGAGAGGGGCCAAGATCAAAGTAGACTTCTGCCATCTTAAAACAACTTCACTCTCAGAAACATTACAGTTATTTAGAAGAATGCTTTTAATGAGTCTTTAAACCATTGTGATGTTTGCTCTGGGCAGTTTTTTGCACACAACCTGATGAGCCTTTTGACAGGAAGTGGCGCTATATTGTTGTGCACCAGCAATGATTTCCCTATGTAACACATGCTGAGAACAGAATAGGTCAAGCAGTTCTAATCAGCAAAGATAATGCAGGTTAAAAACACATATTTGCTTTTTACACTTTTTTACACTGTACTATATGCAGTACGTGTTTGACACAAGATGATCATTGGTGGCGCACTGCTTCCTACTTCCACTTCCAGTGTACATAACATTTTAAGTTAATAATCATCCAATGCAAATGTAACAATGTCTAAGGTCAATTAAAAACTATCCTTTTAATATTTTTTGCTGCTTGTCTCTGAGCACTGTTTAACTGAAAGGAGCTAGTTCACAGAGCTTTTATGAACAAAATAATAAACTTTGCCCCCTCCCAAGTGGGCTCCCAAATCAAATTCTGCTTAGGGCCTCATTCAACACTGATCCAGTTCTGCAGGTTGATTAAGAATACAGCTTAAAGTTCTACAGTCAATGCTTATGATAATTAGGTGGTCAAAATTACTAGAGGAAGTGTTGCTCCATAAACTGGTGAATATTGGCTAAAATAAGCCTTCACTGTCTGATATAGTTATAGTTTATTTTGATAATAGTGAAAAAGGTTAAAAAAAACAACAAAGTCACTGCTAGGCTTCTACTGACTGAAATAATTTAAATGGGCTCGCAGGTACTCATATACCTTTGGCCAGCCCTGCAGATTGGTTAAAAATGCAACTCAGAGGTATACTTTAAATTAAATCTATCATCAGCTTGGCTTAATCACTAGTAGGCAAGATGCCACACAAAGTGATGAGTATGGGCTAAGACAACCCTTCATCTTCTCATATTTCCTTAAAACTATCAAAGTGGTGTTTGTCTTTCATGTTTTATCTCATATTTAAATCTGTAAATGAACAGTGCATTGTTTTGTTTCCTGCAGAACAGTTTGTTGCAGGGGTCTCAGCAACCGGCACTTTGGACCAGGCTCCATGCAGTAGATCCTGCATGGAGCCTATCATGACTATGATCAGCATGTTGAAGGGATCCTCCAGGGCGACGCAAGCGGCGGTTAGGGAAATGATGGTGGTTAAGATGAACAACGTGCATGTTTAGACCATGGAGAGTGCTGGGGGGGTGTATACGTGATTTGTGTGTTTTTTGCCTGCAGATGCACTGGACAGCAGGAGCCCGTCTGTGAGTCATAGCATAATGATAGAAGGGGAAGGTCTTATTGAGGGTGAAGATGGCTGTGCATGATGTGAGTGTTTGTGTGAGCTGCATGCATTGAGGGATAGCTCTCCATGTGTGTATGTGTAATGTTGTTGTCTCCACAGCCCACTTAGACAGCAGCTCTTCAGCTCTTGTGAATCAGCCATACAAATATCACAGAAAACCTGAACTGGACCCCTGTGGTAATGACAATGCAATTGTTAACACACACACACACACACACACATACACAGACACATGAACAGAAAATCCCCACATACACTTCCTTTTCATACGCCTCATTAGTGCTAATATCGGTTCGCAGAGAGATTGGGTGGATTTATGGTTGGCCATGTGTACAGACAGCTAATCAGCAGCAGACCACAAAGGGCCCCTCTGTGGCTACAAGATAAAGATAACCATCAGACCATATACACACATGCGCACACCTGTAGCTGGAAGATAAGCACTGGCCTTTCATGAACGAAACAACAAGTTCTGATTTACTACTTTGGATAACTGCAGCAGAATGCCTACTGATTATGCTTAAGTCATACTGTTTGTGTGAGAGTGAGAGAGCGAGGGGGGAAGATGGGCAGCCACTTGATTTGTGTATAGGCTCTGATGAAAGCAGTTTATCACAGAGTGGCTACACGTTTGTCAACTGGTATCATGTGCCACATAGGGGTGCATATGTGCTGTATTGTGCCTGTGTTGTGTAAAGGTTTCGTCGCTGATTTACGGCTCTGTCCCATGGTGAAACATCCAGCGAGGGCCTTCCTGTAGCAACTGACAATGGACTGTGGATAAACGATCCACCTTCAGCCCACCGTCTCGCTGTTTCGGTCTTCTTTTAAAGCTCTGCCTCCTAATTAGTGCTTGTTCAGTCAAGTGATATACCGTCCGCTATCTTTCTTGCAGGGGATGGGGTAAAGGAGACATTTATTTTAGTGAACTTCAGCCCTTTTCTTTCTTAACCATGTCACCTGGATGGTGTCATATTTCTTATCATGCTTTTTTCCATCTCTTTGCCTTTTGTTCCTCTTTTAACATTACTTGATATTTTTCATGCAGCTCTGTTGCAACGTCATTTTAGGGTGTACTCAGACCACTATTAACAATTAACCTATTTGAATTCACTCAGCCTTGCAGAAGTATGTAGGTGCCTTGAACTTTTTCATATTCTATCATGTTACAACCACAAATGTTGATGTATTTTATTAGGATTTTATGTGTCACATCATCATAACTGTGAAGATCTGAAAAGTATGGAGTGCATTTGTATTGTAAGTCTTTGAGGGCATGTTTCTGCCAGTTTTACACATCTAGAGACTGAAATCAGTGCCTATTCTTTGATTAGGTCTTTGCCTAGACTTGGCCTCTCTAATGCATGCTTATGCTGTCATTTTAACCACTCCACTGTAGCTCTGTCCGGACAAGCTGACACCCTTACCTTGCCCTGAGACAAGATAATCTTAGATGGGTCTGCCACTGGCGAAATACTGTAACTAGTGGAAAATTTATTATTATTTACCCTTTAAAAACATGACTGATACTGCTTTCTATTTACTTTGAAGGTCTCAGTTTATCACATTATGAAGTAATTAAATTGGGGAATCAAATCATTTTATCATTTTATGGTACAATCATACATCATTTTTTTAATTACCGAGTATAAAAATCATTAAACAATTTACAATGCTGCTCTGTCTCACTAAATAAACCATACGAACTGATTGGTTAACCTACAGACCAATCACCTTTTCTACAGTAATAGCAGAGAGATAAAATAAATTCATGATGTAATGCGAAACATGACCATTGAGTAAAATATTTATGAATCAATTACTGACAAGTTAAATAAAAAATGAGCATTTCTACATTTATTTATTTCTTCAAGATAAAGATAGATACACATAGTTGATGCATGCATCTCCAGTTATATTAAAATTTTCATATTTACAAATATTTTATCATTTTTATTTTTTCTATTGTAACATGATTTCCATACATCCTGGGTGGTCCAAATAGTTTTAGGCTACTGCTTGTTTTCACGTTTAGATTCCAGCTCAAAATGCCTGGGCCGAACCTTCCTTCAGCAGTTTAGGTTCTAGAGCAGTATCGACTTTTCGTTTATGACTGCTCACCTCCTGCCCAGATCCGGTGTGCATTGGCAGTGGTCAGGACGCGCCTGACAGGAACTTCAATCTAGAGCAAGTTCCTAAACAGTACAACCATTAATGTTTACCAGCCTCAAAATTCTCTATTGGACACAAAGATGAGAGGTCCAGCTGTAGTCTGTAGGTGACAGTGGAACTGAAGTTAGCCTGCACCTGCAGGTGTGTTCCTCAGTTGACAGACATGGTTCTGTTTCTTTTATATCAGAGTGATGGAGGCTGCCTGATCCAGAGTGGAGGGACAGATTCAGGCTGCACATCTTCCTCTCTCTGCCTGTAGCAAACTGAGCACCTTATACTTTAATGGAGTGGCTTATTAACTCAAAGTTAGGTGTAGTGTCAGCGGCCAAACCATTTTTGTGTTTGAAAGGGGAATGGGGATTGGGGGTCCCCACTACTGCAAGGACAATTAGGAAGAAAAGATTTTTTTTTTTAAAAAGGTCTAAGTATATTGAAAAAAATATTCTTGAACAAAATTTGATGGTTGGATAGCCAGGTTCTGGGTCCCTAACTCTAAAATGCCTCGCATCAGCATCTGTGGCTCAGGTTGTATGTGTAAGGTCTCTGTACTACTGAAAGGTGAACCTCCACCCGGTTTAATGTCTTTTGCTGCCTCTGACAGGTTTTCTTTCTGGACTGACCAGCTTTTGGCTCCATCCATCTTTTCATTAGCTTTGACCCTGTCCCTTCTAAAAATAGCAAACCTTATAGCATGATGCTGCCAACACCATGTTTCTCAGTGGGGATGGGGACAATGTTGTGCCCACAGGCTGGAAAGTTTAAGTTTGGTCGCATTTGATCAGAGCATCTTCTTCCACGTTAGCTGTGTCCTCTACATGGGTTATGGTGAACTGTAAACATGACTTCTTATGGCTTTCTTTCAATACAGCCTTTTTTCTTGCCACTTTGACACAATGGCCAAATTTGTGGTTTCTAATAGTTGTTTGTCAATAGACTCTCTCTAGTTCTACTCCCACCAGAGTTGTGGATCTCTATAGGTCCTCCAAAGTTACTGTGGACCTCCTGATTGCCTTGTTAATATTCTCTTTCCCCAGCACTACCACTTTAGGTGAATAATAATATTATGGTTGCAATTGTGCCATACTGTGATGGACTGGCGACCTGTCCAGGATGTACCCCGCCCCCATAGACTGCTGGAGATAGGCACTAGCTTCCCACTATGGAAGAAGCAGTAGAAAACGACTGACTGACTGACAATTGTGCCATAATCTGGTGACTGAACAGTGCTCCATGAGATGATTAAAGCTTGGAATCCTGTTTATAAGGTCCCCGACCTGTTTGCTATGATCCTTGTTTTTTTTTTTAAACCAGTGATCTTACCTTAGTGGTATTATTTTCTAGTTCATGTCAGCACTTTATAAGAGTATTATTCATCATAATGACTCAAATATTTTGCAGAGCAACTTTAATCTTTGCTTTTTGTTCTGTTAGTCTTGCCATGTAACTTTCCGCCTTGTTCACTGATCTTTTTTCTCTCACTTTCTTCTCTTCTGCCTCTCTCTCCAGGCTGAGGCCATAGATCTCTCTAACAGGCACTATCTACAGCCCTAAGCCCTAATGAGGCATCATAAGGCGAACAGTTTGCAGCAACACCGTGCTCTTCTTTTATTTGCCAAACCATATCTCTTCCTCTCTTCCCCCCTCCTTACTGCCCTCTCCTCGTCTCTCAATTGCTCTATCAGTCTGCCCTGCTCACCATATCTCTCCCTCTCTGTCTCTACCCTCCGCTTCTTACTTCCATCTCCTCTTCGGTTTTCACCCTCTCTCTCTCATGCTTCCCGCCATTGTGTTTTATCTCCCTTCTCATTCACCCATTGAGCTCTCCTCTGTCATGGTGGCTTGAATCATATCTGGCCGTCTACATATGCTAAAGCCTGTGTAATTACAGCAGCTCTTAAATAAAGACACGCTCCTAAAGCTGTCGGCTGGAATCACAGCCAAACAAGGCAGAAGGGGCCTCCCAGCAGCAACAAAGCTGTCATAGATCGCTATAGATTTATCACCGGCAAGAATAAGAGGAGACGAAGGGAGGGAGGGATGAGGAGGAAAAAATAGTTTTCACATGCTGTTGCAGATACAGAGGAGGGTAAGATTTAAATTTCTGTGATCTTTCATAACGGGAAAATTTTGGAAAAAAGATGTCAGATGAGAAGGAAATAAACGAATAGAAAGAGGAAACATTTACACAACATTTTTTTAACAAATAGAAATATTGACAACAAACTGCCAGCAGATTGATGTGCAGAGTTGGTCTCTGCATGAATAGCTCATTCTTCTGCACTAATTACCCATTTTGATGTTTTCATATATAAACAAAATTTCATAAACTACAGACTGTTTTAAAGAATCACAAATAGGTGTAGAACATACCAGTCCTAAATTATGTTTCTGTTGTAATGCTTGTTGTAACCTAAAGGGATCCCAGTGTTAAAAAAGAATATTAAAAATGCTATTTCTTTAAAGAAACTGTTCAGTTCATAATTATCCGGTACAATAATTAATTAATCTAAGTTTGTTATATTTTGATGTAGTCAATTATTGTTTCCTTTTGTTAGAGAGTGTAATAGCCCTTTAATTTAGCGCCAAATAAGAATCTACAAGGCAGATACAAACTTTAGTGTATGATCTATTTTTATTTATTTATTTTAGTTATGGGGTGCGAATGGTGTAGCTTTTTTAGTCGTTGATTTCACCCTGGGTGATGAGTCACATTATCCGAGTCATTAATGAATCGTACTGACCTTCTGAATTACGGAAGGTCAGTACATTACTGCTATGCTATGGGTGCAGACAACACATGTACATAACTAGTAAATAGATAGACATTTCATGTGATGTGAACTGAACCAGAGTCCATAAGGCCATCAATTCATTTAGGTAAATTATCCATGATGAGCAAGATTTTACCCTCCTACTTTTTTTAGAACAAATCTCACACTGTCAGGCAACCTGACCCACTGTACTGTTTGCCTTGGCTGCCAGAACAGGACACACAAGAAAAAGAAAAGACCACTGTTGGAGTAAATCCTAATATTTTAGTATTTTAAAAACATGTGTTGTCATACACGGACACACCAAGCGACCTTCATGATAATATACTGTGTGGTTCACCAGTCCTAAACCTATACTGTAATTCTTAATAACATGTTTTGGGAAGGTTTCCATTCCCTTAAAATAAAGACATCTATTGAGGCCTACCAGAAAGTAGCATTTAGGGATGAATTTCAAGTACTTGGCTACAGAATGTCATTTGTCCTTCTGTCCTTGAACCTAGACTGAAAGCATCTAAAGGAAAGATCAAAATGATGGAGTTCAGATTTGCGCGTTTGGCTTAGTTGGATGGTTTTCCCCTCAATTTTTCCAAACTAGGTTTTTTTTTTCTTTTTAACAAACCTGTACATATTATTATACGTCTTTGTTTTCTCTCATCCTTCCTACTACCTTTTCACTTTTCTTCCTTCTTGACTGGGGTGATTCATCATTGCTGCGGTGGTTCAGATTGATCAGCCTCTGAAGGCAGAGATGTTTGTGCTGCTGATGTTGCAGTAACTCCCGTTGAATAGCGATCAGTGTGTGTGTGCCTCTGTGGGTGTGTGTGTGAGACCGACATGGGGGAAAAGTGAAGGGGACATTTTTTAAAATGTATTAATCGTCGTGGTAACAGCGGATGAAAGTGGCTGCGACAGGCCCATCTTTTGAGAGAGATAAACCATATGTGACACATATCCAAACATGCCGGCACATACACTCAGCTGCATTCTAATATCCCAGGGGTTCAGCCTTAGTACACTACACTGTGGCATCAGCAACCATCCACACACCTGCAGATAAGCACATTCTACCTAAGGGGAAACACAAGGCAATTTACCACTAATCACTAGATTCCCAAACTTTGCATTCGTCTGGATTTGCTATGATTAATAGCTTTCCACAGTAAACTTTATCTCTCGGAAAACTGCATTTGAGTCTCTGTCTGTGTGTTTAGAGGTAAGTGCAGCACAGCATAAGCCATCTTAAACCAGTCTTTATTAGTTTGAAAAGAGAAAGTTAGATTAGATGCAAGATGGTGCCTTCTGTATTTTCACATCTCTTCCAGCTCTTTCCTTTTGCCTCTGTTTGATCTTTGTGTTTGGAGCTCTATTCGGCAGATGTAGGATGCAGAGAGGTGGCATAAAATAAAAGAAGGAAGGACACATGTGAAAGCTTTTTATCTACTGTGCCCATAATCCAGTTACTTTCTACGTTGAAAAAAGCTCAATGCACCAATCGACCTTTTCTGGACCAAAATCATTTTCTGAGTTTCTTTAAGGTCTGACCTGCTACTTCCTATATGCTTCAATTAGAAATAAAAGTTCAGGAGGTTTTTTGATATAGTATATTCTCAATAACTGTTCTCCTTTTATGTATCAAATAATATAATCTTGACCTTTAACCTATTTCTACTCATTTCAAGAACAAATTACATGCTTTTAGTTTGTGCCTTATTGACCAACCTGAGATTCCAGATTTCTTAACATTAATTTAGCTCCTTAAAGTGATTTACAAATCAGGTACCCACTTTTAGCTAACTGCAATGTGCAGCCAAATGTTTCTCACTGCACTCACTATGTCGCAACATACTCCACATTGACTGAACTTGGAAATAAGCATTAGAAAACTCATTCAGTGTGCAACTGAAAGCACAAGGTTTTCCATTTTAGTTTTTTTTATCAGTCTTGCCGCCTTTGATGGATTGGCACCCTGGGTGGTTTGCCATCTTGTCCAAATCAAAACTGCTACTGTTTACTGAACCAATGTATTGAACTGATGTCATTCATCATGTTAATATTGTAGACCAAATTGGAAGTTCTCACCAGTTTAGAGATGACCATGGGAAAACTGTCCAAGTCTGGATTTTTTTGGTGCATCTTTATTACAATAAACTAAGCTCAGAAATTCCAATCATTTTTAAAAAGCAGTCTGTGACAAAATAGATGTTGTAATCAAAAGGAAAGTTCCGAAAAAATTGTTCTCAGATCAAATTTGGATGACTTTTTACAAAGCAAACACATCAGAAATCAAATGAATTATTTTACATTTTGGTGTCGACCTGATCGTGTGTGGTCAAACTTTGTGCAAGACTGGAGGAGGGGGAGGTGAAGGGACGGGAAGAGGAGATGAGAGCAAAGAAGGAGGAGGAGGAAGGGATGAAGGCAACAGCGGAGAGGAAGCTGAGAAACTGGCTAGTGCTGGAGGAGAGGTGACAAGGCTTTGGGGACAGACAGAGGCATGAATAATTTATCAACACTTCTGATGGACAGATTAGGGGGAAAAATGAACAGAGATGAAGCAAGAAAGAGAGAGTGTTGGAGGTGGGGGGGGCGAGAGGAAGAGAGATTGAAAGCAGAGGAAGGGGAGGAATAAAATGACAAACAGAAGAAAGAAAGAGAAGAAGAAAGCAAGTGAAGGGTGGAGGGGCCACACACTGGAGCTCTTTGATCCTAACAAACCTCTCTCACCCTGACACCACCATGCCATCTGTGGCCCGCCCTGTGTGAGTGTAAGTGTGTTTGTTTGTGTGTGAGAGAGAGAAATAGAGGACACAGTGACAAAGGAACAAGGAGACAAAAACAGCATTGGATAAGACATGCTTATTGTGGTCCTACGTTGGACATACAATTTTGTCGGAAATTCTAAGACATGCTCTTTATGGTGAAACAGTATGGTTCTCAAACTGTGGTAGTGGTGGTGAAGTGCCATTGGTGATTCTTGGACTGCCTGTGGTGTTGGAGGAAATTTTGAAATTAAATATTTTTAAGGTAAATACGAGCAAATTATCAGTGATGAAGTGAACAACTATAAGCCCGATACAAGCGCTGGTTGCCACTTATGCTCAGTTCCATTTATCTATTATTTATGCAGAACAACAATACACAATATTGGGTTAACAAGAACAAGACAAGCACAGTTCAGCAAAATTTCTGGAAAAAGTAACTCCCCATTAACTTAGGTTTTCACCAACAGAGCAAATGTTTTACGAAACACAAACTATGTTTTAAATAACGTAAATAAGTATAGAATGTTCTAGTCTGGGTTAGGTTAATTTCTGAGCAATTAATGGTAAATGTTTCTTTTCCTTTCACAAACATCCTACACGACCCATTAAACTGTGTTCTCTAATATTAAATTATGAACAGGACTGGTATACAGATTCTCACTTGTTCCTGACTCCTGGTGTTATGTCTATCTTGGTATTAAACACAGAACACCTGTTTTTCACAGTTATATTTGACATCATCATCGCCACAAATCTGTTGCTCCTCTTCGCCTGCTTCGACTTTCACGTGTTCTTTTTGCCCTCACTCATTCTCTCTTCCTCACCCAGCATCCAGGTGCACCTGCCTTTCATTACAGTAGCCAGCACTTTTCAGATTATACCGCTCACAGTGCATGCATTGTGTGTGTGTGTGTGTGTGTGCATCCTTCAGCAGCAGGGTCAGCATGTTGCCTGTCGACATTATACCACCGCAACCCCTCTGCGTCGAAGACTTTGTCTCGCAGCACACTAACCTCGGACACACAGTAAATGCCCTCACCAGCTGCCCTCAGCGACCAGCCATTATCAAAGAATTTACACGGTGCTGCCGTGTCGGGTCGTGAGACACATGACCTGATGTCGAGCTCAAATACACACTCATGCAAACTGTATGTTTTTATGATACCCTCTGAAAAAGTCAGTGATGCTTTCTCAGATTTGAGCTTTTTATTCCTGTTGTCTAAAACTCAAAGGTCAGCATGTTTACAGTGGAACCAATCTAAAGCTTTTTTATTACACGTCCCAGAATAACTGTGTATGTGTATCTATATTGCAAAAAAGTCAGAGACAAATAACAGTGTTTTATGCAGTTGCCCCCACCCTTGAACACTGTCTAAGCATCTTTAGGTTCACTCTTTTGGGTCTGCAATTAAATAGATAGTCCTAGAGGCTGTAGCTAATGACCAAAGCAGAAGGCTGCTGTCTTAAAACAATTCCAATCTCCAAAATGTTATAGTTGTTAATGTGAGTGCTATTTTATGAAGATTTAAACATGTTTTAACTGGGTGGTAATTAACAGGAAGTCCAATGATAAGTTACACAGGAAATAGAGGTAGGAAGCGACGCACCACTAATAGTCTTCCTATGTGAAACACACAGACTAACTCACTGATATAAAAGTGTTTTAATGCATACACAAATGCAAAAAAAAAAACACCATTCTGTTTTGTACTGGCTTACTTTTCTGTTAGGTATTTATTCTGACTAGAAAAGCTTTACATGTTTTGTACTCTGTACGTTTCCTACAGGATGATTATTGGTGGCGCACAGCCTCCATTTACATTGTACGTAATCAGTAGCTTCTCTGTAACTAACCACGTAATGAGCATGTGATCAAAGCTAAAAGGTTCATAAAGTAGGATTTACTTTAAAACATATGACATGGAGTTGTTTTAAGGCGTTAGAAGTCGGTTTTAGTTTTGACCCCTCTCTGACTACCCATTAGCTCAGCCTCTGGGATCAGCTCATCTGTATTTATACTAAATTAATATGCAGACAGAGTTATCTGGTACAGGTAGATTATTATTAATTAATCCTTTTACCCTTTTAACAGAACCTTTTCAAACTTCGCTTTGAAAAGTTTTCATTTACCTATCCAGAATACCTGTGTAATGTAAGTGCTACATTACAAAAGAGTCAGAGAAATAAGCTTTGTTCAGTTTTGTGACTTCTTTGGATGCATTCCTTTGGGTGTGCAGTCACAAACCTTATTGTTTTAGAATCTCAAATGCGAACAAATGTTTGCAAAATATGTATATTTTTTTTATGTCTCATGCTAAAATCAAAGAAAATTTGTTCAACCCACACTATAATGCACACAAAAGTATCATCCCCTACCAGTAACTGTTTTATACCCTGAAGTCACAGTTTGGATACATATAGAAAGATGCAGTGGTGAACACTCTCTTCAGTAAGATTTGAGAGCTTTATTGTCATCTCCTCATTTGGCTTTAACTCATGACCCAGCCTGGGCACGACAATGCTCCGACAATTATGTGAGAGTACACATATGGCCCTGAACAGTCTGCAGAGTCTGCAGAGCGCCGATTGGTGCCGTCCCACAGGTCATTAGGCTCCTTCGTGGCGAAACAAGGCAGATCTAACAAGTGCGCGGCGAGGTTTAATGTGCTGTTAGTGTGAAGATAAGAGGAGAACTCGTCTCTGTGGCATGCTCCGTTTGTAACTTTCTCGCCCACAGATGCTTTCTTATTTTTTTATCTTAAGGGAAAAGAGTGTGTAACACACAGGAAATAGAGCGAGGCAGATGAAAACCCCAAAGATGAGCAAACTAGGTCAGAAAGTGCTTTAAGATCTCTGGATTTAAAAAAAACAGAGTTAGAGTCAAAAATTAACGAAGTAACAAACATTTAATTTGTTAGAAGCAGGTAAAAATAATGCTTTTTTGCTTATGAAGAAGGAAGTTATAAGAAAAGAGACTGTGTTAAGCACTCACACACACACACCAACACACACCCTCCCCTGTTGGGTGTAGAGGAGAATCAATATGTCTTTGAATGAGGGTCAGAAGGGTTGTCTGCCCAGGGAGAGCTGACAGATTTGCTCTCTTTTGCTCTGCTAAGCCCCTGCCTACTTCTAACACCCCCTGACACACACATATACACACACATACACACACACCAATACAGATGGAGCTTCACTCAGACATGTAGAAGAAACACGCATACACAACTCAAAGAGGGAGGAAACACATACATCAATGTGATGCATTTCCAAAAGGACAGAATTCCAAACATTTTTGCCACAGGGATGTCATATTAGACGTTCCACATCGAAATCTGTATTTCTGTGCTATACGTGCATATGTGTGTGTGTGTGGGTGTCTGGAGGCCAGGTCTTAACAGCAAAATGTAATCTCAAGCACTTTGGGCAAGTGTTGAATAGTTAGAATTTAAGCGAGACTGTGTTTATGTTGCAATGACAGGAATCTTACCTGTCATTTTACCACAAAATTTGAACATAAGATAGATGTGGGGTCCAAAGTCACGAAAAGTAGGGTTAGGGTTAGTTAGTACTGATCAGTACTACAGTAGAGAACTGGGATCTACATGAAATAAGATGAACTTTCATGTGATTCTTTGTACTGACTAAAACACCTTAAAGGCCTTAATGTAATATCCTGTCAGTCACTTCCTTTCTCACACATCCCTTTGGACCAAAACGGTTGACACCTCTTAAATATTAATATTAATCTCATGTTTTATTACTAAGAAGGTCATATCACTTTACATTGAACCATGCTGCAAAGTATTGCATAACTTTCTCAAAATTTGAAAAGATTGAAGCTGAATTGAAAAATTCATTTGAAGATCATTTTAAATGTTCGTCCTAGCTGTATAACAATTTCTGTCTTATTTGACCTTGTTTTACACACAAATTTTAGCAGGATTATTTCGTATTACTGTATACACTTCAGTTAGTGGTGTCTCTCAGGGGTCTGTTTTAGGACCGGTTTTATTCATCCTATTTATTCATGATATTTACATCTCCACTGCAAATATAAATGTTTACGCTGGTGATGCAGTAATGCTCAGCGTCTACAACCAAACCGGCTCACACTCACATGTTATTATTGCACGCTCAAATCTATGAGACTTAAAAACTAATTTTAAACTCAGAGAGAACAAAACTCACGTTCTCAAACTGAAAATCTTCACATGATCTGCTGTCAACTAAACATTAAAAATATTTCTTTCTACTTAAGGATACCCTATCTCTCACATCTTACATTCAAATTTTTAAGTAAAAGCAAAATTTTAAAGTCCTGTCCGAAGTTTGTAGTTGTAGATGTTTAGCTATTATTGAATTTGTTAGAAAACACTAATCATGTACGTGTATATCTGTTGTTTTTTGTAATATGTGCAACTCTAGTAAAATTATCAAGAAATATTTTTCTTAATAATTTAAACTTAACTAAACTTTATTAAATGAAACAAATACTAAATATTAATATCATTCCTGCTATGCAATCAGATGTGGGTAATTACAAAATCTTAGCAAAGCACCCAATACGAACTGGAAAAGGATTTTAAAAAAAAATAATATATATATATATATATATATATATATATATATATATATATATATATATATATGCATGTTTATATGCATGTTTTACATATCTGTTCAACCACTGCCTATCTATCCACAGGCAAACCTGACAGAAGGAGTCGAGCCAAAGAATGAACGTGTGCTGCTCTTTGATAAATGCCGAGTGTGTCTGTGTGGGTACGTGCACCTCCGTCCTGTGTCGTTAACACACCGGAGCAGCAATTAGTAATCACTCATGGAGCTAATGACATCAATCAATGAGCTTTTAAAACCAGCCATTTGATAATTACAACCATCAATGGTCACCCATGAATTCATTATAGCACAATCTGCAATAGCGCAATAGTCTCTTTCTGCATCCTTATTCCTACAATATGTCAGGGTCTGTCTCTTAGATTTAGCTTTTCTTAAGATTGTTTTGGTAAATAGTTTATTTACTTGAGATTTTCTTTTCAGCAAAGTAAGTTCAATCAATCCTTTGGCAACCCATTGAAACAGTATGACATTCTTTAATAGCTAAAGGAAGTGGGCTTTCAGCATTTTTGACAGAAATACAGTGATTATATTGGAATTACAGAAAACATCGAATGTTCTCACTGGATTTGGGTTTTACACTTGTGTAAAAATCCACAAAGCAAATCGAACAGAAAATAATTTAGAAGAAATCGCTGCGATAGAAACTAGGGTTAGAACAGGATTTAAAACTGAAACAAAAGATAAAGAGAATTATTTTCTTTCTCCCTTTATTTTACATCCGATTTTCATGGTTTTAGTATAAAGTCTCTTTGAACTCTATTAAGAAATCAACTTCAAACAAAAAGTTGAATTAAATTGTAGCCAAGAAATTGGAATTTTAAATGAAAATATCCATCAGAAAAGCAATCAATGTAAGCATGTTCTGTTCGAGTAATTCTGAAAACAATACATATCCCACAATTTCTAGTTTATTTCTTATATTGCTTTGTATTAAATAAAAACAAAGATAACTGAACTATTAATATACAATGAGGCCTTGACAGAACAACTGTATTTATACTAAGATTAAATTGCACACCTTATTTACTAATTAGGTGACTAATAAAGTGATTGGTTGCTCTGGACTTTATTTAGTTTTCAGAGCAAAGGGAGTTTAACACAAATGCATGTCATATATTTTCAGAATTTAATAGTAAAATCATGCATCCTTTTCACAATAGTACCTTCATTTGTATTGGTCTATTGTATAAAAATCCTAATAAAACTGCAGCTTGTTGTTGTAACATGAAAAAAATTAACTTCAATTGTTGTGAATACTTTTCAAAAGCACTGTAAAACATGTATCCAGAATCGAGAAAACAGAAACAGAAAAACAGAAGCAGAAAGTGTCTGAAGCTATTCCAGACAGATTGTTTTAGTAACCTTGACCCTAAATAAATTAAAATGAGGTGTCCAGTAGGTCCTGCTGACAACTCCATGATTGGAATATGAGCTAACTTACAGATCATATGGGAGCACCAATGTGTGTTTGTGCAGCTTGTACTGTGTGCAGGGTTGCGTATGCTCATTGCTGTGTGTGCATGTGGCACGGATGCACAATTACCAGGCAGGCGCGAATCAATAGGTGCCTGCTGACAGATGGATTAGCACGGTAAACAGATGATACACACCGCTAAATTATTCATCTGCTGAACAGTGGGCTGGGTTTCCACACACACCCAGCGACGAGGGAGAGATGGGTGTGAGTAAGTGTGGATGAGTATTTGGAAAAGAAGAAAAAATCTTTGTCTCTTTACTTAAAAGATTCCCTGCTTGCATGGGACTCGCGACACCTGGAGTTATAACAGAATGTACATCCGCTCCACTTAGCAACTCAAAGGCGAAAGGCAGAACCACAACCCATGCACACGCAGACCCACTCTAATGCCTTCTAGATATGCGCTGGCACCACGGGGTCAAACTGAAGTGTCCTGGGAGGTGTTTGAGCTAGCAGAAACACATTTGCGCAAACATCAACACACTCATCCTTGGTGTATCTGTGTATTTTCTGAAGTGCAGGCAAATCCGTGACTATCGACTGTTTATGCCTTTCAGAAGGTACGACGCACGTGCAGGACTGTGGATAAACCTGATCATGAGGAAGATATGCAACATTATGTCTAACGTTGAATGAAAAGCAGGGAATGTTTTCATTGTTTAGGTCCATGCTATCTAAAATTAGCTAATATAATTTCAAAATTGTGCATTGTAAGAGAAGGGTGTTAGGAAACCAGGGCACAGTGCTTCATAAACCCTAAAGTCCCTGTAGAAAGCCATGTCTACATCCACTATTGAGTAGTATAGAGTAGATGCAAATCATATGAGGATGCACACTCACATGCACACTCTGGTATGCATATAAAACACCCATTATTGATTTGTTTCACCTTTTCAAGGGACTTAGGATATTTTTTTTCAGGGGATGAAAACCTTCATTCCTTTGGGTGAGCTGCAGCTTTTTGAATCAGGAATGTGATCACAGCAAATAAACAGTCTAAGGACAAAAACTTCTTTGTTAAAAACTCTTAGTCAAATAATAACAACTTCTTAAATCAGTGTTTTCTTTATTTTATCATTTTTTTACACAAAAAAGCTGAAAGTGTTTCGGCTGCTTGGATGAAAAGTAAGGTTTGGGTCCCTGTGCCAAGTAATGTATCAGTCCAGCTTTGTAAAGTAACATTGTGTTAGGAATCTCTAACCCGCAACACATCCTCTTGACATCAACACACAAACTGTTGGTTCGCATCACGGCCGCCATCAGTGGGATCCAATCAGATTTGATGAATAATTCAATATTAAAGAGGCTGTAACCAAGACTGAAAGGGGGGGGGGGGGCACTGCCAAGAAAGAGGGCTTGGAAACAGGTCTGCTGTTTGTGTGTGTGAAAGTGAGAGAAGTGGAAGGGGCGGCTGTCACACTAGACTGCATCCACAAACTGGCTGCAGATTAGATTACTGAGGAGAGGAAAGAAGTGGGGAGGAGGGGGTTGGCTAGGAGGGAGAAGAAGCGGATGAGGACAGAATAGATGGAGAGCGGGAGGGGTGAGAGAAAGAAAAAGGAAGAATTTAGGGAAAGCAGAGAATGAGGAGAAGAGGAATTTCTTAACACATCTGGATCAAGGTGGTGTCTGTTTCCCAGAGTTTTCCTGAGAGTTAAGCACACCTAAACTTCGACTCCTGTACGATTTACCGTACTTGAGTAGTCACATCCCTTGAACTTTGTCACATGTTGTCATGTTTCAACCACAAACCTAGCTAGACATGGCCGTCCAACTAAACTGACAGACAGGCGAGGGGAGCATTAATCAGAAAACAAGCCAAGTGGCCTTAACTTTAGAGGAGCTGTGTAGATCCACAGCTCAGGAGGATGAATTGGTTGAAAGGACAAATCTTAATGGGGCATGCCACAAATGTGGCTTTGCTGAAATGTTTGCAAGAAAAAAGAAAAAAAAACAAGCTCCCGACACAGCAGACAACACTGCACTATCCCCTAAAACAACATCCCCACAGTGAAACCACACTGTGTTTTTCTAATGGGTATGAAGTTTTAAATTAATTAGCATCTTTATCTAAAATCTAAGCCAGAAATTACTACCGTGTTTCTGACTTTCCAAAGCAGAGCACACTTGTTTCAGCTGTAAATGTTCAAAGCTCATCAGATACACTGAATGTATGTTTGTATTTTTACCCAAATGTTCAGAAAGTTTATTAAACCACTTTTTATAGTGCAATATTATTTTGGAACCTGTAAGGCGAGAGATCACACAATGAAAGACAGCATACCTTAGAGGTAAGTTCAGGGTTCAGTCATCACACATTGTGTATTTATGTTTGTGTGTGTGTGAGTGGGTGGGTGGTTGGGTCTATGTATGCATACACATATTAAAAGTTAAATGTGTGTAGTGTTGCCAGGTGTGCTGGAGTTGTATGAGACTCAGTGGAGTTTTTACATGGGGCCTCTTTATTGGCCGAAGCTGACATCACCAGGGGGAACAAAGTGGAATCCTGGAACCTGGGATGCTATGAATTTTTGTCTGAGTGTGTGTGTGTTTGTGTTCGTGTCTGTGTGCTTGCTTGCGTGCGTGTGTGCATGAAACAGGAAGAGCAAAATTTACATCCTGTCCTCTGAGTGCTCTGCCTGATTTTTATATGTTTCGTAAAAATTCCTCAAACGACTAAAACAGCAGCGGAAACAAGTGGATATTATGTCACAGGGTCAGTAAGTGAGTTGCGAATTAAAATCTAATGATACAAAGAGGAACTTTTGCACATTTTATGATGATACATTTTTTTTTCTGATAGACCAGTACAAAGTAGACCACAATTTTGGAGTGGAAGGAAAACAATAGTGTTGAACATTTTTGCAAATAAGGAAAAATACCAGCATCTGTGTAAACCAATTTTCAAGTTTTCAGCAATTTTCAATTGGATTTGGGTAAAGGGTTTGAGTGGACCTTCCAATCAAATGAATGTGCCTAGATCTAAACTATTTTATTAAAGCTTTGGCTGTACGTTTAGGGCCGTTGAACTTCTACCCCAGTCTCAACTCTTTTGCAGGCTCTAACTGGTTTTCTTCCACCATTGCCCTGTATTTAGCTTCATCAATTTCCTTATCAATTCTAATCAATTCCCCTTTTCCCGCTGAAGAAACACATCCCCACAGTATTATGCTGCCATGACCATGTTTTGCTCTAGGGATAGATTGTTCTTGCCGGCATTTCAGTTTAGGCTGCCAGCCTTGTCTTTTGAGGCTTACAGTTGTGCCATACTCTTACAATTGTTTTAGGATGGATTACAGTGCTCTGTCAGGATCAGATTAAAGGGGGTTGAATACAAGTATACATGCTACTCTTTTTAAAGGTTTATTTGTAAAAAAAAAAAAACAAACAAACAAAAAAACTTTGGAAACCATGTATCCAACTCCTTCCACTTCAGAATTGTGCACTACTTTGTCCGTCACACAAAATCTCAGTAAGATACACAGATGTGTGTGGTTGTCATTCATCAAAATGTAAGAGGGAAAGTAAGAGGGAAAACAAAATGTATGAACATTTTTGCAATGAACTGTAGGTGAAACTGAACTGGGGGGGCATTTCATCTCATTTGCTCTCCTACATGTGCCTTTAAATGTCCTGCGAGACAGTTGTGTAACCTCCTTCACAAGCATACACTCACACACACACACGCACACACACACACACACACACACCCCCACACGCACGCACACAAACACAGTTCACAAGTCCAAATGGTGTGGCTGAGCTAACAAAAGGATCAACAGGAAGCAGCTAATCCTTGATCTGGGCGGCGTCGCAAGAATGACCACAAGACTCACACTGAATGACACACCTATATGCAAACATAGAATCCAGAAGATTGCTGCATGCTTCCTGCAATACAGTGTAAAATGTTTAAACTTAAACCATTTTTGAAAATGTTTCAGTGCAGGATGGTATTACGCTCACCCTTTGGACTGTATGTGGATTGAGTGCACAGAGACTGGTGCTGATATGAAATCATACAGCAGAGAAGCTGCCAGAGGAGCAGCAGGGGACATGCATGGGTGTAAACAAAGCCACCACGAGTAGGACAGTCTCCAGCATGCATGCCTGTGTGTGTGTGTGTATATGTGTGAGTGGGGGGGTGACTGTATGTGTGGTGCGCCTTGGAGACTGACAGGGAGGCAACATGAGAGGGACAAGCCTTTTAACATCTGGCTAAGCACTGACAGGAAGACACACACACACTGGGGAGCAGGCAGGCAGGTCCCAGTCCTAATTATTAGAACACTCTTACTTAACTTAACCCTGCCACCAGACCGTGACAGGGAGAGAGATGGAGGGGGAAGAGAGAAGGGCAGATTTCTGTGAGGACAAGCAGAGGGATGAGTGTTTCTGTCTTCTTGGCTGGTTTTAAACTCAGACAGAAATGGAAATAACTGACAGGGATATGAAATTGAACCATAACTAAAAGAAAGAAGTTAATAGAAAAAAAGGCCACCTGCTTAGTCCTAAAACAGAATCTGACTGACAGGTGGGGATGCGGGTGCAGAAATCTTACCACTTAGACTAAAGATGGACAGAGAAAAAGAAAGTCTTTTTTTTTTTTTCGCTGTGACTTTTTTTAGCAGCAGAATTTGTGCAACTATTCAGGAGGAAGCAACATGCCTGACATTTGCTCTGTTTAAGGAACAAAAGAAAAGAGCAGAGGAGGATAAAAAGAAGGCCTCTCGCTGTGTGTTTTAACAGCTGCATGTCTGACGTTCAAACTGTTTTTCTACCATTGGGAATACAAAAATAAAATTTGAAATCTGACTAGATGTAAAACGAAGCTCTGATTTCTTGCCAAGTGATTGAACCCTGATCCTTTTATTTTAAAAAATAAGAGTAAATCTTCTGCTTTCAGCAAAAGCACGCAGGTGAGATCTGTATTTTCACTTAGTAACTCTCGATCTTCCCACTATCCGCCCTATCATTCCTTCCCACAATCATTCGTTTTTTTCCTTTTGACTTTTATCTTTTCTTTTAACTCATCCCACCGTTCCCTTGCTGATGCAATCCTCCCCTCAATCTGTGCCTCAATACTTTCTTTCTTTTCTTGCCAAAAGAATTTACTTTCCTTCTCTCATTTCTACAGCCACCATCCAAGTCACATTTTGGATCCCCTTATTTCTCACTTTCATTTGCTAACTGTGGAAAATACCAACTGCGGTCCCTCTGGTCCAAATGCAAATGGTTTATTTGGAGACAAAAACGTAGATTTTACAAATACTTTCCAATGTATAGATTTGTTTTAAGTGTATGTTGACTGGATATCTGCAGAGCAATAAAAGTGATGGTATAGAGCCTCACATAGTGCATGTCTAGTTTTGCTTTCTGTGCTAGAAACCTCAACAATAGTAGTGCCTTTTTTGGAAGACTTTTTTCTCATCTCTCGCTTCATCTTGACTCTGCTTCTATCAAACTTAAAATGTAAGCTCAAGAAGGACTCTGGGTCACTTTGTCCCAAATTGAAACCCTCATTTCACACCCACCCATTGCCTTTTTGCCTTTCCCTGCTTATGATTTGTACCCGTGAATAAACCATTATGTACCGATCTACTTAAACCATTGTGAATCAGTTTATTTCTCTCTTTAGTTGGATATTTTCATGGATTATGGCGCTAAATATGGATAAAATGTTCAAATCTCTGATGTTTTTTAAATTTCCTTGTTTATAATTTTCTGAACACTTAGAATTACACCAATTTGCATTTATTGTTGTTGTGATGCCCCTCTTCTACCTATAGAACATGTTTTGACCCTAGACCAAACTCATAATAAATTAAAGTGACCTTCAGATAATGTCAAAGCGGTGAAATGACCAACACCTCACAAGAACTTAATGACTTAAAGGAAAGCATGAAAACATAATTGAGAAAAAAAAACGAAAATCGACAAGGAAAGAGGAAAAAAGGAAAGTAGGCTTAATTTAGCATTTAGGGTCAGGTTCAGCATCATTCTCAAAGCCTTGTAAATCTGCAGAGCCAAGAGAATGTCAACAAATAGACTACAGCTGTCGCACTTGCACTGGGAGGTGCTTGTGCATACGAGAAGAGGTGGATGGTGGAAGTGAGAAAGGAAAGGAGGAGGCATAGAGACAAGAAAGAGACTGAAGAAAACAAACATGATTTAACGTGCTGATACCAATGAACACACACACACAAACGTCCCACTGACACCTCATCCAACACCAGCAAATCCCCTCAACAAACAAACAAGTAAACCACAAGGGTGAATTGTTCAATTTGTCAGCATTCCCATTATTTCCTGTCTTATATCCCATAATTCCATTCCTTCTTTTAGTCTCTTTTTACACCCTCAAAACCCCCTTTCCCTGCTTTTGAATTCATTTGTTCTCATGCTAAAACCTAAGCAATCTGTATACAGTAAATGCTAACAGCTTTTACAATAATATGACATGCACAGTCCTCTTAAGGCATGATGGGGCCTTTATGTGCAGGTTTAGCGGCTGACAGGTTAGCGGGTTTAGTTAACAGTCAACGTGCCTGCTGGTGCGGTGGGGGGATTTAGGAGGGCTTAGTATTGAGAAGGCCACTGTTGCCTGGAGTGGCAGCGGACTCAACAGAATTTCACGCAAAGCGGTGAGGATTGCAGGGTTTTTGAGATTTTTAATGCTTTTGTTCTAATGTGAGTAGATAGTCAAGCGATCACTTTTACACTTATGGACATGAATGAGAGATGTGATCAGATTGTAACTGGATGAAAATGATTAAGAAGATGCCTTTGACCCTATATGTGGAATTGAACACATCAGGGTAAAGATCTGATCTGCAGAGGAACTGTGAAGGCAAATATTTGACACCTGTTTTTTTTGTAGGTGCATGAGATATGTGCTTAGAACATACTATATTTGACCAACAGAAGGCGAAATCCCTGGTATCCTGGATTTGACTACTTAAATCCAGTTCCATTTTTTTCTAAAATATTGCCATTTACCAAAAATTACTAGACATTTTGACAGCTGAACAGATACTGCAGACAGTGCCAAAGGGTTCATATGCCTTTGGTCACCTTACAAGCACAAACTGTGATGCATTTTGTTGGGATTTTACCACAAAGGTGTAACAAATTGTGACATTAAAAGGAAAGTAATGTATTTTTACAAATAAAACTCCAAAGAGTTTGGTATGCAGTTATAGTCAGCCCACTTTATGCTGATCCCCCTAAATAAAATCCCATTGCCCTCAGAAATGACCTCTTTAATAAAAAGAGTCCAATTAGGGGTAATTAAATTTCAATAAAAATCCAATTGATCTTTGAAAGCCAGAGGTTTGTTAGGGAACGTTAGTGAACAACTGGTGAACACAGCAGACTGGTCAGGTATGTATTTGTAGAGAAGCATTTTTTTAATATTTATTTTTTCTTGTGACCCGTCACAGCATTTCAGCCATTCCATATGAAGAAGCTGGTTGCCAGGGCAGTTTGCTTTACAAAAAGTATATTTCTGGAGATGGTATCTTAATTCCATGACTGACTTTATTAAATCGGGGTTGCAAATTTACCCCACGGTGGAACACGGGGATAACAATATCATGCTCTGGGTATGTTTTTCTTCAGCAGGAACAGGGAAGATGGCCACCTACCATAAATAACAATGTGGTTTTGAAGTTCGATACTGAGTGAAACTGAAGTCAGAAAAATCATGAAGCAGTGTGGTTTCAATTACCCACCTCACCATCTGCGTCGCCAGTGTCCCCTATCTCCACAACGCGTGTACACGTTACTGAATTTGCGTAAGGGAACGCACATTTTCCCGTCAAGTTTGTTTTTTATAGATCACAACCTTTGCATGGAAAGTGACATACACCAGTTTCAGGCCCTGTTTTGTGCATACATCACGTGTATAAATGAGACCCCAGGTGCTCAGATACTCAAAGAAAATCTGAGTTCAACAATGGCAACACCTGGAACACGTTTTGCTTCCTGTTTTTTTATTACATCTGTAAAGCCTCGTTATTAATTTGACATGGGCGAGTGTTATCTGCACTTTATTAGCAACTGTAAAGTAAATCCATAGATTATAAATTATATCAGCATAAATAAACTACTCCAAGATACCTCGCCACACTAGGACAATAAGTTCATTGGTATCTTCAATGTCTACTACACTATAATGTCTCTGTGAGACGTTTTACCAAACGTGTTTTTTGAAGTTAAGAACGAATGTTAATAACTCTAAGCTAGTGAAATGGTACAGATAATGACATGATGTTTAAACTGATTGTGTACCTTCTATATTAAGAACAAGTGACTGCTCTGTGACCACAGTCATGATAATGATACTTTATGATCCCAAGCATAATAAAGCTCCTAATTAGTATGGTAGTCCAAAATATGTTACTGTGTGAAGAGCTGCTGGCTGGCTATTGTATGCATTTCTGTGTGTATGTGTGTGTGTGTGTGTGTGTGTGTGGGTGGGTGGGTGTGTGGTGGGGGGGGAATGAAACAGCAAAAGCATTACCCTCATGGGACTGTCCCAGAGAGTTGTTTGTTCGTTACAGCTCCACTGGATAGCCAAGCCCAGTGAAGGAGAACCCATAACTCTATGCTGTAAGCGGCTCCTCTACTCTTCCAATTGTCTTTAAAGCCTACGGCTGCGGTAGAAGCTACTTTTGCTGATAGTCATTGTGGTTGGATACAGATTTGAAAGTACCTAAAGACAACACAAAAGCCATGTACTCACAGTTTTGTTACTCTACCATTTTACTCTATATTACTCTTTTTTTCTTGATTGTGTCTCTTTAAATTGCGCTCTTATATGCAATCTTTAGTATCCTCTTCGCTCCTTGTCAACTGCTACAACCCCACTATTGCCAGCCAGAGTGTAATTTTCCAAATATCCCCCTCTACTTTCCTTCCTTCATCCTTCTCTTTCTCACCCTCTCCCTCCTGCGGTGGTCTTTTTATCGGATCAGTCTCAGGTCGTCGCCTCTGTCTCTCATCTGTTCCATCAAGGACAAATCACCCACTCACAAATCCAAAGATGTGAGAAGATGAGAACGAGGAAGAGTGATGTACTGATAAGAGAATGGGTGGAAACTCTGTAATAGATTTAAATTTGAAATGCGGAAAAAGACAGACCACCCTAATTAGACGCCATGAGCTTACATCTCTGTCTGCCCATCTCCTAATTTGCCACTGAGATCCGACGCAGCTTGTTGACATGTGTAGGAGATGTCGCTGGTCATGCTAAAAAGCTGTTTGTGTCTCTGCTAGAGTGTTTGTGTGTTTGTGCTTGGAGCTTTTAGAACCCCTCGACCACACACTCCCACACACACCCACAAACATGGCCTGCCAAGTGTTGGAGTTGTGCGGGTAAATCTTTTGGCAACAAGGGTGCCAGAGCAGAGCGATGATGAATTCTGATGGCAAAGAGCACGGCAGGTCTCTGAACCAGTCACACACATTCACTTGTACATACACACACTGAAGCACACTCACACAATATTTAGATTCCCAGTGCATGAGGCCCAAATGGAATCCTTCCACTGGTAAATGCTAATGTGACCAGTGAAGCTTGTGGACTTTTGAAAGGATACCAAGAGCCAGAAGAGATGATGACAGCAGAACATAGATGGGATTGCTCATTGATGTAAAACAGCTCAGTGAGCTCCTTAACAAAACGCAGCAAGTTGTATTTTCGCCATCATTATTAATTATTATTATTGGTATTATTATTATTATTATGAAAATGCAATGCAGCAAAGATCCCTCTAAAAATCAAAGCTAATAAATTGTCTTGACCAATTCTTTGATTAAGGTATATGACTATATAAATTAGATATGAGGAATTCCTTAATTGTATGGTAGAAAAAACTGGTAGAAAGCATTATTCAATGTACTGCCCGAAATTCCCTTATACTGCAAGTATTTACCCCAATCATATTTTCATTGAATATTCAAACTACTGATGTCTAATGATCCACTGATGTCTAAACGTAGTTAAAAAGTGGTTTGTTATTGGTCAGATGGGCTAACCAAGCCTGGATTTCAGGAACTTTTTTAGACCTTTGGGTTAAAAAAGCCAAACTTTCAATGTATGTTTTAGGGCTGAATAAAGACAGCTAATGAAGACTTTAAGGACAAGCCAACCAAAAATGACCACAAAAAAAGTCCATGGATGTCGAGGGTTTGGACAACTGTTTCAGAAGAGGCAGTGCTTGCATATACCAAAGTAAACAACAAATTTGCTCTGTAAGTAATGCAACTATGTTTGAAGTCATAATGTGTGTGCAGTCATACTTCTTACAAAATAGTGTAGTGGAAACAGGTAAAGCAGTACTCACAGCGTTCAATGCGGTCTTCTGGACTGGAGGAAGTCTCTCGGTCTGACAGGAGGCCTGAGACAGCGAAGATCTTTTTCCCGCTGTCCTCAACTGCTTTCAAGGCGCTGCTAGGTGAGCCTCCAGGAGGGATCTGTGTGCCACCAAAGTCATACTCTTTACCCTCAGCATCAGAGTACCGCAGGTGGGGTGAAGCCTCAGCATCAAGGCAGCCTTTGAGGCGCTTGGCTGGGGTGAAAGCGGACTGATAACCGCCTGGCGCCCCATCCCGATCTTCCGGAGGTGAGGCAAAAGGCCTGAAGGCGCCCACACCACTGTGGTTCAGCATGCTGATGGGTGAGCAGTCCAGGTTGGGTGGGGCAAACTGATGATGAAGGTGGAGGAGGGATGGAGGAAAGTCCCTGTTGGGAAATCCTGGTGGAACTGCACCTTGGCGGTGATACATTGATGCAAAGGTGTACGAGCCATTGTTAAATGGCAAATGGACGTCCTTTTCGACGGAAACAGGGACGCCAAATGGACGAGGCTGTTGGCATGGAATGGAAGCGTCACGAGACGCTTCAGCCGTGGAGGCCAACACCATGAGGGCTGGGGAAGCAAGAGGATTTGGGAGATAGGAGGAGCTCTCCATCTTAAAGGCTGCCCGGTGGAGGTCCATGTCTGGGTGGTTGAAGGACGTTGTAAGAATTTTAGGAGGAGGAGGAAAGGATTCCTCCTCAGGGAAACTAAAGGCAATTCTCAAGGCCCTTGAAACGGGTCTGAGGAGATGCAGGAGTCTAAGATGGTGACTGGAATGACGTTGTCTTTGGGGGAAGGGTCTCAGGAAACTCAAATCATATAATGTGTCAGCAAACAAATTCACATGGGAATAATTCAGTTCAGATCATTTAGGTAAATGCCACAGAGTATATCTGAACCAGTTTTGTGCTGATGTCAAAGACTAAAAATGGTCAAGATTTAGGTTGTCTTCCAGGGCGGACGCAGGTAAAAGCTTCCCTCGGTTATGGGTGTTGGATGTGATGTTGAAGCCTAATGGTCCAAAAAGGGAGGACATCTGTGGGTCGTCAATGCTGGTTCCTCATCTTCTGGCAGTCATCATCTGAGAAGGTACAAAACAAGAGCATTAGGTCAAATTTGCAGGAAATCATTAAGTTTTTGTGTCTTTGCTGGGTTTTTTTTTATACAATTAATCTAGTTTGTGTATTTCATATAATTTTGTTCACAGAAGTACCTAAAATCAACTGATTTGCCTTTTAATATGTAGTGCCAACATCATCAACCCTTCCACCTTCTTGTCCGAATGCTGTTTCTGGAAGAGATGTTAAGTGTTTTTAAGAACAAAGACTGATGTCTGTAAGCAGAGTAAATAAAAACACTACCGAGGAAAAAAGTGTTCTCAAGTTAACATTGTTGATCCGATTCCACAAATGCTTCCTTTTTAAAAGAAAAAGGCCTAGAACTATTTCAAACCCCCACTTTCACGTCTTCTTTTACAAAAACTTCTCCAACCCCTTCTCACATCACCTCTTCCATTCCAATTTTTACAGACTTCCACATCTTGTCTCTTTCAAGTTCTTCCAGTTGTCCTCGCAACCCTCTCAGACCATCTCCTCCTTCTCTTCATTTTTTTCCATCCTCATCACCTCTTCTCATCTTTCTACCTCTATCTATTCTCTCTCATTCCTCCATGTCAGAGTTTGGGTTTAAGCAGCTTATTCCCACCATCTCCCAGGATATTATTGGACCAGAACCACTTGTCTTAAGATAAGGACACACACACACACACACACATCTGATAAGAGCCTGTGTGACTCAATGTTCAGCTCAACAGCTGACACACTGGGGTGAACATACCCCCACACTCTTGTGGGCTCTGTCGTCCTATCTCTCTATCTAACCACTTTTAATTCCCCAATTTTTACTATCTGTGCCCCCTTTCTTTTTGCATCTTTCCTGTCAATCTCTTCTCCTCTCATCCCTACATCTGTCCCTGCCGTCTCCACCTAGGCCTCCTCTTTTTCCCCTGGGTGATTCAGATGGGGGATATCATATCAGCCCCTCCATCTGCCATCCACGAGTCAGAGGAAATCTGACTGAGTGAATAAATTAGCCGTACTTGACCTCACGACCCCCCCAGCATCCGAGGCAAGAGACCAGAATTTTCTCTCTCGGGGATTAGATTGTTGGAGGGTACGGTCGGTTGGAGGAACGCAGTGAGGAAGCCGATGAAATGCAAAATAGCATTTCAGAGATTTTTATCCTTATAGAGCAATTTAAAGGTGACTGCCTTGTTAAAAGTCCAATATGTTTAGAGTTGGTAAAGATATCTCTATCATACATGTGTGATAGTGGGATGTTGAGGAGATAGAAAAATTATCTTAAATGCTAATAGGTTACCTTGTGCACCTGAAACTGATTTTCTTAAATCTGATAAAATGATAGATCACTTATGTATTTTATGAACCATGAAAAGGAATATTGTAAGTGGTATCATGAAGGTCAAAAACGTAAAAATGAACTCCAGACTAATTTGACTTTAAAGTGTCCAGGATGAAGACACATGTGTAACAGGGTGCAACAAGATCTCGTGCCACAAGATCTCCCAATATTAAAACACCATGATATTCCTCATCAGATTGAAGTTTGTAACATTAAACACTCACTTGCTGTCAGCATGTTTATCTTCTCTTAAATCAAGTATGAGCCAATATTATTATGAGCCCTTGACATGCGGGTCAGTTTTTTTAAGCTTGACACCTTGTTGGATCTATGTCCAAGACTCTTTTTTTTGAAGTACAAAAGGAAGCAGTTCTTGAGCCGCTCTGTGTTGTTGATGAAAGCAGCTACAGATAAATGCTTATCATTAGTGCTGCAGCTGGCGAGTTTAGTGCGTGTTGGGTACGTTGTGTGCTAAGGAAGAACATATTACTGAACGTCAGCCTTGTAGTTTTATAAAAAGCATCAAAGTTTCTGATTGGAACAAGTTTGAAAATAATTGCTGTGTACCGCATTGCAGGGTGACTTGTATGAGGGTTGATAAATTTAAAAAAATATATATTCCTCCTTCTTGTAAAGTATTTTTTTAGTCCTTGGATGTGAAGTTGTGCGCTTTATACTTGACACCCCATATCTAGGTTTGAGACTTTTATTTATTTATTATTATTTGAGCGGGCTAATAAAGACTTCAAGTTGAGTTGGCCAACAACACAGCATTGACAAAGCCTCTATCAATTTTAAAATCATTTGTCTGGCATCATTTTGGATACTCTGTAGAAAAGTAAACAGTGACAGACAAGACACCGTAAGAATATTGTCAGTAGCTAAAAGACTAAAGCTGGCGTCAGCTTCATACCTGCCTATTAGCACTAAACTACATTTCCCAGTTTCTATTGAGTCTAGACTGCATTTGATCATTTCTAGTTCACAATCAAAATTCCTAAGACTGATGAAACTTGAACTGGATAATAATAGGGACAGAGATTATTTTAATGCTGTTTAATGCTATTTTGGACCACCTAGAATTAGAAGAAAATAAATAACATAATATACTGACTAGTCTAATTGGATAAGAGCACCCTGCACTGATTAAATATTCTTTAACACACAGTCTGGGATTTCTGAGGCCTTTGCTTTATTTGTAAAATTGGAGAATCTTAGTTTTCTCCATTTCTGTCATTATTTGTAGATGTTTGGGTTTTGTTTAGGGTTTTGTCTCTCTTATCATTTATGCCCTCCAGGTGGTGCATCATAGCTCATTCCCTAGATTTTGGTTCTGTTTATGGTGCATTTTAGTTCTTTTACTTCTGTAAGATTTGTCCTTTTTTATTGAGGTTGGTTTTATTGAGTCTTTGGATCTCTGTTCAGCTAATTCATGTTTATTTGTTTCTATTCTGCCACAGCCAATTTGTAATCAACTTCATTCAGCCCATCTGCATTATACCTATCAGCCTCCCTGTCACACCTGTGTGTTGTACTATATTTATCTGTCTACTCTGTTTGCTCCTCGCTGGGCAGTACTGTTTCCCATTCATGTCTAGACTACTATACTCTTACCAACTTTGTTCATGTTCTATTTCATACCCACTTCTGCAAACTCATGCCAATCAGTAAGTTTTTGCTCTCCTTCTATAAAATCCTTTCTACTCACCGTAATGCTCCTGCCTGCCTGTCTGCATTTGGGTCCTCAAGAGCCATTTTTTTGACGATAACACTGGCAAAATTTTATCTAATTTTCACGAACCCCATGAAGTTCATCATCTTGTCTTGTGAGCTAGATGTCCCATCACACCCCCAGCATATATGCATGTCTAAACACACAACAAACCTTACCGTACACAGGGTCAAGTTCTGCAGTGAGCCGCTCTAGTTGAGCTTCAAAGCTTTGCCGACTACCATCCAACATCAAAGGAGAAACTCCCTGGGAAATGGAAAAAAAAAATATATATTTTATAACTATCAGCTGTCCACAACAGTCTTTCAAATCAATTTTCAAACCTGATCTGGGACTTGGCATGCTCCTGTACCTCTCACGCAAAGACACACATCCTCACACAAGAAAACAATGTTGCAGAGAGGGTAAAAAAGTGCTTAAGGGGAGATGGTGAGATGTTTTACATTACCACAAGTGTACAGTGGACACGAGTAGAGTGTGAACAGCTTACGATAACACACCTCTGGTCTGGAACAATGCCACAGAATCACATTACACATCTCTCATCCTAATTCACCCACAACATCATTGCACTTTCTTTTTCCTCTCTATTGTTGGCCACCCTGGAAGCAGCACCTTATAACTTTCATCCTAATACAAATTCTTTCTTTTGACCATTCTTGTGTTACTTTCCCAACCTGTTTACTTTCTCTCTTTTACTCTCTCATGTGGCTCTCACTCTGTTCCATCAGTATATCAGTTCATTTGGTCCCTTGTACAACCTTTAAAAAGGAGGGCAACTGAGGTGTTGATGTACACAGGGTAATACTCTGGTAAGTACTGGGACATTTCAATTTTATTATCATTACCCCAACAAGCCAAGGGGGTGGCGAGTAAAGGGTTGCCAGCAGGAAGCAGCCAATCCAATAAGAGGACAACGGATATTTCCTCACAGGCTGCAACATATGAGGAGAGAGAAGAGGTGAAAGTTAACTAAGGGATGGGAGAGGAGAGAAGATGGAGATGAGAAATAAAAGACAGAGTTGAAGATAGTGTCCTGTGGAGTATTCTTTTTCTGAAACACTTGTACACCGCTAGGTGAAGTATGGATTTCCTTTACAGAATTTCATGAAATCCAAAGTTTTTCAGAGAGCGCATATGAAGAAATAAATGCAAATTTTGAGTTTTGTATATTTTGGCCGATGACATCGCAGGAGGAATAATAATTACGCGGAGTAACATTTGTAAACTTAAATGGTTAGCTTTCAACAAATTTCAAAATGGATTCTTAAACATTTTAGTTGCATTTGGGAAGCAAAGGGTTCAACATTTCTAGTTTTAGCTAGTTAGCTTGTGCCCCAAGTTTTCCTGAAACCCATGCAGTCTTCTCACATGCGGCTAAAACATCTTGCTACAGCCACATGAAACATGAGGAATTTGATTAACATCCTGCAAATAAAAACAAAGCAAATTGAAATATGCAAAAGAACCCTCATCAGTTGCCTTATGCCTTATGTGATGTCACCAAAGTCATGGATTTTAGATTTTTTGTTACAAGAAATAGCAAAACAAATAGAAAAGCGGAACATGACGTGTTGCTCTACAACAGAATGTTAGCTTAACAGATTTTACAGAAAAGTCCAACTGGAAACTTTAAGGAAATAAAGAGAAGGGAATAATGATAAGTCATGAGTGCATATCAACAAATGGAAACTTGAGGAAGCAAGAAGGGAAATATCATGACGTGTAAGAAGAGCAAAAGGCTACAACACTTGTCTCTATGACACAAGCTGGCTGTATTGTGTCTTGGCTGTCTACATTCACACACACACGTTTAGCCATGCATGTTTGCCATAATAGCCTAAACTTTTGAGACCAGAAGACCATTGATCTCTCTGTTATGTTATGTATATGTAATTTAAAGTGCAATCAGCCACACATCTAATATCCCCCTAATAGAAGTGTCAAACAGATGTTAATAGAGAGTGATGTGGGTTTTTTTTAACCTTATTTCCAGAACAACAATCATAATTCCAGACGACAAACACCTATGCATATCATCAATATACGAGTGCAATTACCTCCTATGCAAACACGCTGAATGTCAGCCAGATGCCACTTACAATCCCATTTACCACTGAGTGATACCACCCACGCATTGTCTGACACCAGGCTGTGTGTATTTTATAATAGGAAATGTCACGGGGGAACATTTACCATGGTGTCATTATTTGATTACAGTGTGCAGGAATGATACAGTTGTCAGCATGATATTAAGCAGAGAAAAGCAAGCGAGGGGCTTTTCATGTCAAATTTGCACTTTAAGTGACAATGTTGTGCAAGTTGGCGAAATTGCGGTGTCAACAATAATGTGCTTTAGCACCGTTTCGAGGGAGAGTTTCACTCCTAAAATTTGAGCTACCGAATGGATGAGTTTTCCATTATAAAATAATTGACATCCTGGTCGTGAACATTATTGTTTTTTATAGAATTATCATGGAATATTATTTGACAGTTAAACAAATCAGAAGTAAAATTAAGGGGGTATTATGGATTCAAAAATTCAAGAACAGGACTTTTTCCACAGAATAAAATGTACTTTCATTCATCTCCCAGATAATGCAACACTTTTCTTCTTTATCAAGCATTTCTGGATGTCACACATAAAAATGTAGGAAGGAAAATTGGATCCAAAAAGCTACACCGTTGTCGGCATCTTTCTTCTTCTTAAAGACATTCTTTTTGTTGACTGTTGTTGGAATAGCTATTTTCTTAGCATGGCTGCTTTGTGTGTGTAACTGACGCATTTTGCTGCAACACAAAGCCAAAACATGTCACGTTGAGATTTTCAGAGTGTCTTCTGAGTTTTGGAGAGAAACGAGAAAGGAGCATCCAATTTTTGCGACGAAAACATCATGTCGTCTGTGACCGCTGTATGTGTGTGTGAGCGCCGAGGCAAAGCAAAGCAGTTGAAGACCTGAGGGTTTTCCTTTTCCTTTAATGGAGACGGAGAGAAAAGCAGTCAAAAACAAAATCGCAGGCCAACATAAATGTGTGAGGGTGAGTTAGAGTGTTCACAATTCCAGCTCCCTGGATATATCTAGAAAATGTTGACAAGCGTGAAAGTGCCACTCTTACATTTTATTACAAGACAGGCAGAGTCCTCTTAACTGCCTGGTGAAGACACAGACACCCACAAATAGAAAATATGAGTGTATGGAAGATTTGTTATTACAAACATTGTCACAGAGCTCAGGCCTTAAATGTAAAATTCATAAAAACAGGATCAACCAAATAAATACATACTTTCAAATATGATTAGGTTTAATTAGCTAGCAAGAAATAGTACACACCACATTACTTTCTCTTCAAGTTTCATGGTAACCCTTTTGTTATTATATTATATAATATAATAATTATACATTTTATGTCTATAGCAGTCAATTTTTTTACATTTGAAAACTGTTATTCTGCTAAATTATCTAACTATGGTTTCTAAGCTTTGTCACCAATTATTACTAGGAAAAGGTGACGGCAAAAAGAAAGTACACTCTCTTTGAACCTCCGCAATAATTTGAGTGACACAATTGTTCCCATCCATCAATACAGAAAGGGTTATGAGGCGATTTCTAAACAAGCTGAAGTCTATCATTCTATAGTGAGACCAATTACTCACAAGTGGAAAACTTTTAAGATAGCCAAAGGACTGGAAGTCTGAGCAAATTCACTTCAATATCAGACCCCAGAACACTCAGAGAAATTGCCTCAGTTTGCCTGTTGAAAGTTAAAGTTCAAGTATGGCTTGTTTGGAAACGACACCTAGAGAAGGCATATTCTGTCAACAAAGAATTTAGCAGTGCAACGTGGGTTTGCAAAGTTAGACCTCTGAAACAATGTCCTTTGGACAGATGAGACCAAAGTAGAGGTCTTTGACCATTAAGCACAGCACCAGGTTTGGTAAAAACCAAACACCACCTACTAACTCTCAAGTACGGTAGCGGGTCGGTGAGGATTTGGGCTTGTTTTAAAGGCATACCTACCATCTGGGCACCTTGCAGTTATTTAGAATCAAATGTGTAGCCATCTCTCTAACAATTAAGCTAAATCTAAGTGCGCACATGTAGAAAAGAACCAAGGTGTTGCAATGGCCCACAAAAAGTCCAAACCTCAACCTAAGTGAACTGCTGTCTAGGGACAATAGGAGAGCTGTGCAAGACAAATGTCAGCAAACTTCAGTGAAGTAAAGCAACTTAAGAAAGATGAGTAGGTGAAAATTTATGCACAAAGATGAAAAAAGCCGATAAAGTCATAAAGAAACCTACAACTCCATGCTGCTAAAGATGGGTCTACAAGAGTTGAATCATGAGGTGTACTTCATTTTTCATGCACCGTGTTTCCATTTTGGCTAGACTTTTGCTGGATAAATGATAACAGCTTGGAATCTGTTGACCAGACTGAAGACACGTTTTTATACCAAAGAGACAAGGAGGCCACTCCTATTAAAATCCTGCAGACAGATTCAAAATAATTGCCATCATGATGCAAGCACAGGGGGAAAGTCAAAGTAAATTACGTGCAAGCACATTGTGTTTGTGTGTGGGCTTTTAAGCCAAAAATCCTGACCTGCAGACAAGTCCACTCTGTAGTCCAGACGGTCCGCAGTGTTTGGGCCTGTGTGAGAGTATGTGTGTTTGCTAATGTCCAAAGCAACAGTCGATACTATTGAAATCTACTCATTCATGTCTGGCCATGAGGCGAAGCTCAAATGTCCTTGTGAATAAGAATCACAGCCATTTATCTCTCAGATCTCTTCCTCCTCTCACATATTATTTGTCCTTGTCTTAACTTTCAGCTGTTAAAAATCTAATATTGTTTCCGAATGCCTTTCGAATATTTAATCTCATGTTTCCTTCCTCTGTTTTTTTTTCCTTCGCTCTTGTTCTCTCATCCTCTCTGATATGAAATCTGTAACCGTGTTATTCTCTGCAGTCAACAGCTGCTGCGCTACCTCAAGAGATATGCAACAACAGAGAGAAATATTACTGTAAAATTTAATAGGGGCAAACATTCACAACACTGTAAGGTGGATAATGAGGCTCAGGCAATAATCTGCACCAAAATCAATAATGATTGGAAAAGCTTGAATTCAGTTAACTGAAAACAAATATATTTTGTGGAATGCTTTATTTAAGCAGCCCATGTGTTTTTATTGCTTTATTTCATTGAACATTCCAAAGAATGAAAGGATTTACTGCTTAAATCTTACTTTAAATTCAGACACAAAGTCATGGCCAGCACAGCAAAAAATCTCTTTGGAAGACGGCCCCAACCTGTGGTTTTTTTTTTTTTTTTTTTTTACATTGCGTTCACTATGAAGGCCCAGTTCAGCAGGGCCAGCTAATTCCTGGTTCCAACAGGGGCAAACTGTTGCATTGCTCATAAATGACTACCTTCAAAGTGTTTTTCTGGCACACTGGTAAACCAGATATGTTCCTTTTGTTATACTTTCATTTGGGCCCCACTCAATATTAAAGTAGCGTTCTTTTTTATTTGTCTCCTGTGAGGTGCAACATCAGAGCTGGGCCAAAGGGCCCTAGGCAGATTAGGATTTGGAGACTCATTTCCATTTATCTCATTATCCACTGGCCACCAAGGCACCACTAAGCGGAGGGGTGTGAGATGATGATACATGATACTGGGTTCACAAGAACAAAAATAAATTTGGGGGAAAACCTTAGATTTTTTTTTTTCTCTTTGCAAATTTCAAAAATGTCAAACTGTGTTTAAGAACTCTGTAGTCAGTGTAGCATTTTGTTCAGCTTTCACTAGTAAATTATTATTGTTCAATTTTGAGGTGTGCCTGATACAAAAAAATCCCACCAAAACGATTTCACAAATAAAATAAAGATTAATTAATCCTAAAACTGTACAGTAAAGAATTTCTGTTCTGGTCACATCAGTACTTGAAAGAGACACAATCAAATAAAGTTGCAAATGAAAAAAAACTGTGAAGGAGCCCTTTAGTATAGCACCTACTAAGCTCTGAAGTGGATGGCAACTTTAGCCTCGTTAGCAGCTAACTGTTAGCAGCTACCTGTTAGCCAGTCACAGTATTCCCACAGTGCCCATCAGTTGTATTCTGTCATGTTGTCCTTTTTTCTTCTGGATTGGAGTAGTTCAAATTGTTTAAAATGGAACCTGACATCAAAAAATCTTAACCATGAATTTTCAAAGGTCACTATCCTACCTGCTTTAGATAAGTCTCTTATCATTTTCATCTAATATGAACAGATTAGATTTTTTTAAAGGCTAAAGCTAAAGCAAGCACTCAAACAGAACTGTATGAAGGGCAAAGCAACTTAATATTGTCTTAACAATGCAATTTAAAAATATTCAGTTGCATTGCATAAGAAAGCTATGTTATGGAACATTAAGTTGCTGTCATTTTCACATTTTCTGTTTACAATACACATATTTTTCATTCTGTCCTGTCCTTTCGAGGGCCTCACTAGCCTCTCCCCAGACCTTCATGGGGACCTAAGCAACCACAGGTAATTCTTGTGCTTTGGGCCAGCTCTGTGCAGCATGTCTCAGCTTATATATTTAGAATGCAATGCAGAGAATTGCAGAATTTCCCCATCTTCGAGGAATTGAGGTGAGTTTCTATCATTCTAAATCTATCTAAAATCTATTTTAGATTGATTAAGATTGCTTAATATGTACCAACAGATAAAGCTGTGTCCGACTTTCAATCTTTCCTGTCAGAGTGTTACTGAGTGTGTGTGTGTGTGGGTGGCACCAGCTGCCCTTCTATGAGTCTTTATTACTGTACTAGGTTGTACAACAGCAGCCTCTAATCTAGCTGGCTGGCACACAGACTGGCAGCAAGCCGGCCAGTCATTACCGTAGGCTGCATGCAAGTCAATTAGTTGCAGTTTAACGAGGAAAAACTGTTGCCAGATAAAAACTGTTTTTACTCACTGATTTCTGCTGTAGTAATCCTCTTTTGTAAAGTTTATGATGATGATTTAAAGTCATTTTTGTTATGTATGTGTGTCCTGTCCTTGCAGGTTGGGCAACGGTGGGTCTGGCTGCCATACAGTGTTGGTGGTCTTTATAGATGGTCCAACAGGCTATATCTGTGTATTCTGTATTGAAACTTATAAAGAGATAGAGATTATCAAAATCAGGTGGGAATAAAGGGATGTAAGGGGAAAGTTATTTAAAGTTAAAGCACTGATAACCTGGCTGGGATTTTGGGATGATTTTGAAACATGTAATGTGAGCATTACCCAGCTTGTGTGCAGACAGGCAGACATGTAAGGTGAAAGGATGCATCCCTTCAGGTACGTGTGTCCATTTACACGCTGATCAGCCTGCCCTACCACTTCCATATCAGCCTTGCTTCCTGTCCGCATGAGTTACGGAAAAAAAAATAAAATTATTATAACCAGGCTACACAGATAGCGCCTGTGTGCAATCGATGAGAACAAATGCACCACCAGTGTCTTCTGGGGAGGTGCGTAGAAGGGTGTGTGTGGTCTGTGTGTAGGTGGGGGTCTATATTAGCTTATTTTCCAAGCAGGGAGCTTGTGATCTGGCTAGCAACGCAACTGACAAATGGGGGAGAAACCTGAGAGAGATGCGATGTGAGGAAGGAGGGGTCAGTTTGGCCGCTCGAATGTTGGTTAGACACACAGAGACAGGGAGCAATATGGAGAATAGAAAGTATCTGACATCCGACACAACTCTCCCCATTAGGCTAATTCTTTGACTTTCTCTGGTTGCCAATAGTGTCTCCAAGTGATATTTCCCTCTGTACCAGCATTACGAGAGGCTGCCTTCTCCAATGCAATCAAACCATTAAGCACAGCCCAGCATCCTCCTCTATGGGGTGATTTCCTTCCAATAGAGAATGACTGGATGAGAGCTACTCCACTTTCCTGTCATCAATACAGAAATAATTGTGTCTGTATGCATATTTGCAGGGAAGAGGGATACAAATCTACAGAGAGAATTCTGTCAAGGTAATCCCATTAAAAATAGAAACAGAAGTATCTTCTGAGATAAGGCAAGGAAATTAGGTTAAAACTGATTTATACATGTTCCAGAGGGTCCAGAGTTTGTTGAAGGAATCATACATATAGGGTGGTGAGGGGACAAGGTAATGAATAAGTGAAAGATATTAAATATGTCTATCACTTATTCAGGAAGACAAATAATCACAAAAAAACAATACATAAATGTTGCAGCTTCTTGAACATGTAATCAGAAGATGAAGGTCACTTCTAATTGTAGGACACCATGGCCAGATCTTAGCAGGGGCTTAATGGGGCAATAGCCTGGGGTCCTAAAGATTTATGATTGGATGTTTTGCAAACATAATCCTGTGGGGTTTTAGTTTGTTGAATTGTTATGGACATAACCAAAATAAAACTATATGATGATGATGATGATGACACCAGATGTAACAACAGCAAGCTTTAAGTGAATGCTTCATTACTTCTTTTTTGTTTGTGGTGTATTGTAATTTCTGCGTTATAGGCATAGCAAATTCTCTGTGAAGTTTTGGGTATTTTTTTGTGTTTAAAGGTGACAATATTTCTGGGAAGGATGTGTTCAAGAAACTTTTTAAAAAAGGCAAATAGAATGAGTCCTTTAGTGAAATTCTACTTTCATATTGGTAAGCCATACAAATACTTGAAGTTGATTTGTGCCAAATTATCAATGTTTTGTAATTTGCATGAGTGAAAGAAACTTGTACTGATGAGTCACCAAAACTGGCTCTATAGCCTTGGGGCCTGGATCCTCCTAAATCTGGCCCTGGGTAGCACACCAAAACCAAAAGTGATATCAGAACTTCGTGAATTTCATTCACATATGTTGCTCAGGGAGAACTTGAAATCCAGGTCCAGTTCTCCTTCAGAGTTTTCTAAACCACCTAACAGCCTTTAATTTCCTGATTTTGAGATGCTTGGACAGTTTTTTTTAGCAAGCTCAAAACATATTGTCTGTGTTATCCTGGAATAATTTTAAAGGAGGGGCCAGAAAATAATGACAGATATTCAAAAAGGATCATTAAAGGTCAAAAAAGTAAAATATACTATATAATAAAAAATATATAATAATATGGATAAATAATATCCATATTACCAACCCAGTGGTTGCACCATTAATAAAAGCTAAACTCATTTTAATAAACACTATCCAGATATCTGCCGATGGAGGCCATAGGTCGGCCAGCAAATTAAAGGGATTGAGATCCCCAGCCTCCGTCAGAGGCACCACTGTCTAGAGCAACAGAAATATGAACCTCACTTAGTCATACTGAAACACAATTGTATCCAGAAAAACAGAACTGGAGCACATATTAGCCAAGGACGTCAATGAGAAATGTCAAAAACAAACTTTCCAAACCTGGTTCAAACAGAACATGAGGCAAATCAATCAAAATGATCAAATCGTGCCCAAAACACAATCTGTGCAGCGGACAGGCTGCAATTTTCAATGTCTCAATAAACTCCCCCACCCTCTCCCCAAAAAACAAAACAAAGAAAAACAAAAAGAAACGCGTTTATTTTATTGATAAAACATGCAGCACTAGAATGATTGCATCCGGCCACGCACTTAATCATTATGATTATCCCGGCGCTAACAAGATAACAATAAGGCAAAGTTTCGAGATGCAGAGCGCGTCCGGCGCACTTTTTCCCCTCCTCTCTGCTGGTGTCAAACACTTGTTATTTACCGGCGACGCGTTGATTTCAATTACGTCTCTGCATGCCAAATAAGGTGTCTTATTAGCACAACAAAATAATGCATAAGGCAGGAGTGGGGGTTGGGGTCGCAAGAAGCAGAGAAGGTGTTGGCTGTGCTTTTAATGAAGAATTAGGATTTAGTACATATTGATAGGACTTAATAGACTGAAGGGGGTCATCAAAGCACTCGCGACTGAGCGGCTCGTGGGTAATTTACTATCAGTGTCATCTTATGGGACAGAGAAAAGGGGGGTTGGTGTTAATCCGTGCGTCATGACGCATTAATATTTCCATATGAGGGGGCAAAAACATACACTTTCCATGCATTTATAAAGGCCCTAATTATTATTTATTTATTTCTAGGAGGTTTGCGGCTTTTAACAACGCAGTTTGTAAGATGCGAACAGGAGAGATCAGGTTAGACATATTATATGCAAAACAACTTACTAAAAATTATTGTTAATAATAAACTAGAAAAAACAAAAGAGACAATTTTGGTGCTGTTATTTACTTTGCACAAAAAACAATTAAAGAAATAAAGAAAAAAATCATGTGCCCTGGTTTGCCTCATGGACTCAATCATCCCCGTCGCCGTGAAATGAAAGTAAACTTGTCCACCTGACAATTAAACACGCAGAGGGATTTCTTTTTTCTTGGCATCCAAATTCAAATAAACTTCTCCCCTTGCTCACATCGATCCTGCAGCAGAAGGGTGTGAAATAGACATTAATTTTAGTTCACTTGTCGCTGCGCAAGGAGGAGAGCGGGCAGAGGGGAGATCAATGGCGAGCAATAACAGCTGACTGCGGGGAGAGAGAGTGGGAGAAAACCGGGTGCTGCTGGAGGAGAAAAACGCTGACAGATAAATCATCTTCTGCTACTTTTCCCCAAACATCGACACTTTCGTTCCTCTCTTTTTCGCGCTTATATATTATACCTTTGGGACGAGAGAGGTAAAGTAAAAAAAAACAACAAAAAAAAAACAAGTTTATGCTTAGAGAAAAGCGGAAACTTTAAATAAAAAGCGACGCATGAGCACCACAATTCCCACGTTAAGCTCTTTCAGAAAAAAAGTAGCAAAATACCATTAGATTTATTGATTTCATTAGAAACAAGGTATAAAAATTGCGCACTTAAAACAGTTCGACGCATGCAATAAATAAGCGAGCAGTTATAAATTACTCAGGTGAATAATCATAACTATTATTATCAAATAATAATTTTTAAAAGTCACAAGGGAAACTGAATTTAAGTGAGCAATTATTTATTCTTTGATTTATTAAGTGCCTTTTTTATCGATTTATTTAGGCCTAATTCAAAATGGCATTTGATTTACAATAATAAGCAAAAGAGCTTATCTTCAAACACCTTCAAAAATATTATTAATAAATATTAAGACTGTTTTAAAATATTGACTAAAATACCAAAATTATTAAATGAACAGAAAACAAGAGATACACCAAACCTGGCAAAGAGTTTACAAATGGAATAAAACAAATAAAAAATATATCTACGTCATTAAAGCGTTTAATTCTTTTATCGAAAATACATTTTATGAATTAAATGCAGTAAGTTTTATAAGAACTGTATTCAGGCCTGTGCTTCAAGCGCGGAAAACCTGAGTTACATCAGTTTAATACAAAATATACAGTTGTTATTCCTAATTACATAGTCTCATTAAAATCAACAAATTAGAATATAACTTCAGAATAAATTTATAACATTCATGCGCGTCACTTTGTTATAACGCATGATTTATCCGCACGGCTCTGACGGGGTTTGCATCACCTTCTCGTTTTGCAATTTGGAGATAATTAATATGTTCAGTGGGAAAATGAAAAAACGAAAAAAAAATTGCTTCTGCTCGTTACAAGTCAGAGCTGATTGATCTGATCGATAAAATCAATCAGAACCGGTTCATCGTGGGGGTATATGGGTAGAGCTCGGGACCCGGACCAGGAGCGGGGTCTCCGAATTCTTCTTCTTTTTCCTTTTTTTTGGAGGGGCTGTAACTCAATCATCGGTGACCCGCCCCTGGCGCACCTTTGCTTCGTGAAGTTCTTTTTTACGCGCTGTTTATTGTTGGAACCAACTCGGAAATTACTGCTAATAACTCTACCGTACTTTCCGCACTGCCTCCTAATTTTATTATTATTCTCTTCTCTCTGAGTGTTGCGGTACTGCGCGCTGATTGGAACGGGAATGTGCGCGTCCGTTGCACTTGTTTGCGTCCGTTCTCTTAACATTACGGGTCTGGAACAAAACCATCTGAGGAAAACGTGAGGAAAAAGTTTGCAGGATGTAATTTCGGTTATAACACATCATGAGAAGTGCTTATCATAAAAAGTTCAGTCAAACTCCTTTTACTCTTATTTTCGGACTCTTCGTTATTCCTCTAAAATTAGAAACAAAGAGAACCCCGTTCAATTCTCTTGTTATTCCCTCAACAGACACCTCCGATTTAAATTATAAGTAACACCGACGCAGCAGCAGCGCTCAGTTCATATTTGGGGTCCCTCTGCCAGGCCGTGAAAGTGGAGGTACCCCCCCGGGGGTCTTCCAGAGACTGGGCGCTGCTTATTTAGAGGGGTGATGTAAATTATAATCTCTCCCCGGTTAACAGGTGTTTCCCAATTGCTTTTTCCCGCACGTGTATGTTTGCGTGCGTGCACACACCCATGTGCACGCGCCTCCTCAATGCGAGCCGTCTGTTTCTCCCCGAGACATTAACTTTAACAAGGTTTTGCACAAAACTGGCACATTTGCGCGTAAATATGCACGTCGCTGGCCCCAAATTGTGCTAAAATTAAATATTTCTTTACACTCTCTTTGTTTTTTTTTGTTTTTTATATTTCATTATATGAATAAATAAATACAATTTAAATTTTAAAAAAGTTCCTAAATTGGGATTAAACGCTAGTTCTAAAATGCAGATCAGCCATTTAAATACCCCACCCCCCCCTAAAGTAACGCATTAAAATCTGACTCATTAGAGTCTTTATTCAACCGCAGCTATAAGGAGGTCAGTATATGGCTTTTAAACCCACATGCGCTCCTTGTTACGGGCGCTTTAATACCCTAAAGTAAATGTAATTGAAACATCCCGTTAGTTATATGTAAAAAGAGCTGCTGTGTTCAGGTTCTTAATTTTTAACTAAACATATCTGGGAGCAGGCCTGCCCGGCGCTCATTATTGCAGGTCAGTGGGGTGGTGCTGATAAAAACTGCAGTAGAAAGTTTTATCTTTTTGTTTCTTTCTATCAATGCGGAAAGACCAAGAAAATGATACCAATATTTAATATAATACTAAATCCTCTTTAACGCAGTTCCCTAAAATCATCATTCATAAATCAAAAAAAAATCTAAACAGCATTAGTTGCATTCTGTGAAGAGATGTAATTAGTGACAGTAACGTGCGCGTAATGCCATCGACGCAAGCGCCACAACAAATCAAGATGCCACTTTCTTCTTTAAGGAAGTCCGGCACACACGAATGCACGCTTGCACGCGCTCTTAAATGAAGAAGACATAAACAGATATAAACGCACGCGCATAAGGGGTCCAAAACCCTTGCCGTGACATTTTCCATACTTTTTTGCGCAACAGTCATGGACAAAACTAAGAAGCGCTTCCAAAGAAATTAGAAAGATGGGACGTAACGCGAAAAAAAGGCGTAAAACCAGGACGTGTTTGCGCTTCAAATCTAACAACAAACAGACAGGAGTTACTCACCTCTCCTTGGCGAGAATCCGCTTCTACTGCAGACAGCTGTTTGGTTTCCGGCTTTTTCGTCTTTTTTTTTTATCCTCACAACAAACCGAAAACTTTTCTGCGGAGTAGGAGTATCATCAGTGCGGCACCGACCCTTTCTGGTGAAGGCGCTGCAGCAACCGAGCGATAACGGG
>JAHHUM010002408.1:158912-305049 GCA_036173005.1 Crenichthys baileyi
TTGACGCTGTATTGGCCGCAAAAGGAGGCCCTACACCATACTAATAAATTATTGTGATCTAAAACCAGGTGTTTCAGTTTCATTGTCCAACCCCAGTATCTTCCTTATTTTTACCTCCGTCTTCTTCCCTCCCTGTTGGATGGAGTAAGGGGGAGTCAGGTTTAGCCTAAACCGGCTCAGTTATGGTTGAGGTGCAAACACACCCTCCATTTCTGCTACCTGTATGACCCCTTCTCTTTTCCAATAGTTATGGTCAATCTGACAGAGAGAGGTATCCCAATCGTTGTGGTTTTTAGTATAACAATGGCCATCAGTGGGCTCTAGATGGACTAACTGTCTACTTTTAAGGCTAGGCTTAAAACTTTTCCTTTTTGATAAAGCTTATAGTTAGAGTGGCTTAGGTTATCCTGAGCTACAGGGGTTGGACAATGAAACTGAAACACCTGTCATTGTAGTGTGGGAGGTTTCATGGCTAAATTGGACCAGCCTGGTAGCCAGTCTTCATTGATTGCACATTGCACCAGTAAGAGCAGAGTGTGAAGGTTCAATTAGCAGGGTAAGAGTACAGTTTTGCTCAAAATATTGAAATGCACACAACATTATGGGTGACATACCAGAGTTCAAAAGAGGACAAATTGTTGGTGCACGTCTTGCTGGCGCATCTGTGACCAAGACAGCAAGTCTTTGTGATGTATCAAGAGCTACGGTATCCAGGGTAATGTCAGCATACCACCAAGAAGGACGAACCACATCCAACAGGATTAACTGTGGACTCAAGAGGAAGCTGTCTGAAAGGGATGTTCGGGTGCTAACCCGGATTGTATCCAAAAAACATAAAACCCCGGCTGCCCAAATCACGGCAGAATTAAATGTGCACCTCAACTCTCCTGTTTCCACCAGAACTGTCCGTCGGGAGCTCCACAGGGTCAATATACACGGCGGGCTGCTATAGCCAAAGCTTTGGTTACTCATGCCAATGCCAAACGTCGGTTTCAATGGTGCAAGGAGCGCAAATCTTGGGCAGTGGACAATGTGAAACATGTATTGTTCTCTGATGAGTCCACCTTTACTGTTTTCCCCACATCCGGGAGAGTTATGGTGTGGAGAAGCCCCAAAGAAGCGTACCACCCAGACTGTTGCATGCCCAGAGTGAAGCATGGGGGTGGATCAGTGATAGTTTGGGCTGCCATATCATGGCATTCCCTTGGCCCAATACTTGTGCTAGATGGGCGCGTCACTGCCAAGGACTACCGAACCATTCTTGAGGACCATGTGCATCCAATGGTTCAAACATTGTATCCTGAAGGCGGTGCCGTGTATCAGGATGACAAGGCACCAATACACAAAGCAAGACTGGTGAAAGATTGGTTTGATGAACATGAAAGTGAAGTTGAACATCTCCCATGGCCTGCACAGTCACCAGATCTAAATATTATTGAGCCACTTTGGGGTGTTTTGGAGGAGCGAGTCAGGAAACGTTTTTCCTCCACCAGTATCACGTAGTGACCTGGCCACTATCCTGCAAGAGAATGGCTTAAAATCCCTCTGACCACTGTGCAGGACTTGTATATGTCATTCCCAAGACGAGTTGACGCTGTATTGGCCGCAAAAGGAGGCCCTACACCATACTAATAAATTATTGTGATCTAAAACCAGGTGTTTCAGTTTCATTGTCCAACCCCAGTATCTTCCTTATTTTTACCTCCGTCTTCTTCCCTCCCTGTTGGATGGAGTAAGGGGGAGTCAGGTTTAGCCTAAACCGGCTCAGTTATGGTTGAGGTGCAAACACACCCTCCATTTCTGCTACCTGTATGACCCCTTCTCTTTTCCAATAGTTATGGTCAATCTGACAGAGAGAGGTATCCCAATCGTTGTGGTTTTTAGTATAACAATGGCCATCAGTGGGCTCTAGATGGACTAACTGTCTACTTTTAAGGCTAGGCTTAAAACTTTCCTTTTTGATAAAGCTTATAGTTAGAGTGGCTTAGGTTATCCTGAGCTATCTCTGTAGTTATGCTGCTATAGGCTTAGGCTGCTGGAGGACATAATGACCACGCTCACCCTCTTCACTACTTTCTCACTCTACTCTCCAATGTTGCATTATTTGCTGTTATTTCAGCTTCTAACTTTATGTTCTCTCCCTCTTCTCTTCCTAGAAGCTACACCTAGCCTGACTCTGTGTCTACCTGTGACACCTTTCTGAAGAGGGGCATCGTCCAAGCTTCTGCTGGCAACAACTTAATACTCACCCTCTACCGATGATCCACATGGCCCTGTCTTTCAGTGTTTAACCCTTTCTCTCCTAGAAATGGCGATTGACTGAGCTTTTACTGTGACTAACTCTATGTGGTCTCTTTCAGACTCTAACCTTGAAAACTGGCTCAGAGTTTATCAGTTCTTTCTTTCTAGGTGAAACGACTAAAGGAGCTGCATCCATTAACATTTACTTTTCCTTCCCATAGAAAGTACTCCTGGATCAGTGCTTCTTTGTTCTTTTTCTGTCTCTGCTCTGTTCTCTCTAACCCCCAGTCGGTCGTGGCAGATGGCCGCTCACACTGAGCCTGGTTCTGCTGGAGGTTTCTTCCTGTTAAAAGGGAGTTTTTCCTCTCCACTGTCGCTACATGCATGCTCAGTATGAGGGATTGCTGCAAAGTCAACGCCCGTGACTGTCCACTGTCTCTACATGCTCATCAGGGAGGAGTGAATGCTGCAAGTCACTGACTGGATGCCATCTGCTGGGTTTCCTTAGATAGAAAAACTTTTTATCCAATTTGAATAAATAACTGAATCTGACTGCACTGTTCAATGATTAGGATTAATTGGAATGTATGTACCTGACTTTTGTGAAGTGCCTTGAGACAATATGTGTTATGAATTGGTGCTATATAAATAAACTGAAACTGATATGACAACAGCTTGTAATATAACCGCAAACTGGACAAACCAGACAACCATCTTTCCCTGCAATTACAGCTGCAAGTCTTTGAGGATGTGCCTCTACCATCAGTCAGATTGGATGCGGAGTGTGAATGTCACACAGTGACTTTGTCTGATGCTTTGATCTAATCCGTTTCATTGGCTGCATGTTTAACATAGCCGAGCAGAAAGTCTTTTGGAGCCTCTTACAGGTTTTCTTCCAGGAATGTCCAATACTGAGCTCCATAAATTCATCCGATTAACTCTGTCCAGCTTCCCTGTCCCCTGATGAAGAAGAGCATCCCAAAAGCACGATGCTGCCACCACCATGTTTTGCTATCACTGTTTGTTCAGGGTGATATAGAATGTTAGTTTGAACCCAAACACAGCAGTTTGGATGTAGGTCTCATCTTATCTGAGGATCTTCTTCCACATATTTGCTGCATCCCCTACATGGCTTGTGGCAACCTGCAATACAAGATTTCTTATGGTTTTCTTGCAAATATTCTTCTTGCCACCCTTCTATCAACTAATCATCTATCATCTTATGTCAACAGACTCTCCCACCTGAGTTATAGATCTCTGCAGCTCCTCCAGAGTTACCTCTTGGCTGCATCTCTGATTGGTATTCATGCAGCTGTGCCAAACTGTTTCCATTTTTCAGATGATGGATTCAACAGTGCTCCATGAGATGTTTAAAGCCTGCAATATTGTTTTGTAAGCTAACCCTACTTTAAACATCTCCCCTTTCGTCCTGACCTGTCATCTGCATTCCTTGGTCTCCATGATGCTGTTTGTTCACTTATGTTCTCTACCAAACCCTTTAAGACATTTAGAGAACTAGTTGGATTTACGCTGAGATTAAAATATATACAGGTCTGTTTACTAAATTAAGTGACTTTTAAAGGCAATTCAATAATTTGTTTTAGAGCTTTCAGAGTAAAGGAGGCTGACAGCAAATGCACACCACACTTTTCAGATTGGGATCTGCCAAACACTTCGAAAACGATGTATCATTTTCCTTCCACCTCACTATTATGTCCTCCTTCATGTTCGCCTATCACATATTTCTCCAGTGAAGTAGATCACAGTGACCTCACTTTTTTTGCCTTAAACAGCTAGAAAAAAATAAAGACAGGAACAGCAACACCGAACAAAGCAAGTTACCATGGCGAGCAAATTTCGGCATCTCTTATTGACAATGATTAACCACTGATTTGAAATGGGTGCTGCGGTTGCTGCTCCGAGATGAATAAAAAGCTTTGAGCTCTGCTTGCAGGCTTCATCTATGTGTACACAGCACTCAGAGGTTGTTATGGATGCCATGCCCCCCCCCCCCCAACCCTTTTATGCTTTGCGCTAGATTAAGTATAGTTGCCGTCATGCAACAAATGTGCAAACAATGCGACTGAATAAGGTGGAAATACAGGATTACATCAATCTGAAAAGAGAACTGCCTTCAGAAATCCCAGAGCTACCAGATAGAGTTCATCTGTACGTCATTTATTCAGAGTATAAATATAACTGATCTGGAAAAGCCACACCCCACCCCCATTGTAACATGGCGGTGGTGGCAGCATCATGCTGTGAAGATGCTTTTCCTCTGCAGGGAAAGGGAAGTTGGTTCAAGGGTTGATGGGAAGATAGGTGGAGGTAAATACCACAAGAGAACATTTGTTCAAGGCTGCAAAAGCAAGGGCAACGTTTCACCTTCCAGCAGAACAACAAACTCAACCCTCCTATTCCCTTTGGGGTCAATTTGACCCCATTCAAGATTCAATGTATTTTCTTCGCTTTATATTTAGTGACTTTTCCTAACTAAATGGGGACATTTGGGTAAACATAAAATTAACAAGACAATATTTTTGTCCTGGACACGTTGTACGCATCGGTGTTCTTTGGGGTCAATTTGACCCCAGGCTGTTTTAGCTCTTTAAAACATAAGAAATTTTAATATTTTACACACACGTGTTTTGGATGATATTGAGATTGTTATAACATGAAATTGCCTAATCTTCCAAAAAAAACTTGAGGGCCCTAATCCTACGTAACCATAACTATAACAGTGCATGAACCACTGATAGGTCACATGACATGGAGGAGGGGAAACACCTTGAGAAGTTTGATAATTCCCATGCTGTGGGGGTGGGAAAATACAGTTTCTGTAAAGATATTGATACTTCACACAACATAGGGGTGGAGCAAACATATAAAAGCTTGACCAACAACGTTCTGAACCATCTCTTTTGGTTCTGTGTGTTTTCTTTCTTTCTGCTCAAATGAAAATCACTTCCAAGAAAAGGTTTTCTCTAAATCAGGTGCTGTTGACAACTCTTTGACCATGAAGGTGACACAGAGCAGGAAAGTGTCTGTTTAAAGGTCTATTTAAGTAGTCGACAAACAAACATGGAGTACCTGACATAAATTTGGGTAACAATTTTTATTTTCAATATATTTGTTGGTTTAAATTTCTGGGGTCAGATTGACCCCAAACACAAAAGATGTTAGTAAATTTGAAGGCAACAGGTGGGTTAACCATACACCCAGAGACACAGTGGAATGGTTTGTGGATCACAGCATAGGAGTTTGTTAAAATGGCCTTGTCAAAGTCCAGATTTGAATCCAATTGAGAATCTGTAATAAGATTTGAAGCTGATTTCAACAGACACTCTTCAAAACCAATGTGGCTGAGCTTGCGCCATTTTGCAAGGAAGAATGAGGACTGATTTCAGTATCTAGTTGAACAAAGGTGGAAGAGAATCTCCCCATGAGAGTCGCAGCTGTAATTGTCGCGATATCCACAAGATATTTTCATTTATCTTGTGGATAAATGAAAATATATTTCACTTAAAAAAAATGTTAAACACCGTGTATCATTTTCCTTCTACTTCCCAATTATGCACGACGTTGACCTATCATATAATCCCCCCCCCCCCCCCCCACACACCAAAAAAAAAACATAAAATGTTTTTAGTTTTAACTTGACGAAAAGAATATAAACTGTAGGTTGTATAATATTAAGAGAAATTATTCTGGTTTTGATTTAAGAGAGTTTAAACTCTAAAAACAGGGATTAACCCACACACGATGTTGCAAACATAAAACTGAGTATTTCCATATGGTCGCTCCAGAGTTACGTTTGGTGAATACTTCTCTCTTCTTTTCGTGTTTTCTTTCAAACGAACCATTGGCTCTTAGCCCGTCCTCACCTTTTCCTTTTCTGCGTTGATGGTGACATCTGGCCCCGGGGACAGCGGCTCCTCGGTGGCGGACAGCGGGTGGAGGATCTCCGTGATGAGCTTCTGCCCCGAGCTGGCCAGGCCTCTCGGACCACCCACACTCATCCCTGCGGAGGTCGGGAAGACGTGGCGGGTTATCGGGGGAAAGGGCTGGTGAGCGGCTGGAGAGTTTGGACGAACAGATAAGAGGCAGTTTCTTCCTTATACTCCTCTTCAGATGAGATGTTAACAACAGCCGCTAGTTGATCACAACAGTCAGCTGACCTGCACTGCCCAGCTCCGGATGTTCATCTGAAAGACCCCGGATGTAAACACGTCAACTGAAAATTCAAAGCTCGTCTACTATGAAGATGAGTGAACTAATCAAGGAAATAGATGTATCTACAGTTCTACTATTTTACTAGCAAAACTGTAACAATTGCTGTTTTGTAATTCATACAAACTGTATTTTCTATAATCTGTCATTATTGTAGGATAACTGTTTTCAGATTCGACATGTATAGGTGGTGGAATTTTCAAGATGTGCCCCATGTAAGGGATTTTAAGGCAAAAAAGGCCTCAAATTGGAGATTTGTTATTTTCAAAAACTGATTAAAGCTTTCAAAAGTCACAGATTTATTTCATATAATCTCTCAAAACAACCCAGTTCAGGTTTCTCAATATTTAGTATTTTAGATTTAAAATTAGAGGGGATTTTAAACTTTTTTTGTATTTATTTTCTTTAAATTTGCACTACTTGCCTGCACTGTTTTGTTCTGGTTTTTTGGAAATTTCGTTGCACCCATGTGGAGCAATGACAAATAAAGAATTCTGATTCTGATTCTGATCAAATATAGAACAGAGTTGTTAAATGAAGCAGGACATTTCTTAACTAAACTACCTAATCAGAGATTGGGACTGTATGTTAATTCACTCTCTTTCTCTTTCACACACACACACACACACACACACACACACACACACACACACACACACACTGTATAATGGGAAGGCTTCCCGCTAGCCTGTCATGCTGATGTTTTTAACCGAAATATAATCGAAGTGAGACCTCCTTTTGTTTGCTTCCATCTAAACTACAAACCGGGTACACGTACAACTCAGGAGTAAAATGCTACTGACCAAACGTTTCACAGCCCCGGCAGCTGTGTGGTTATTTTAGACACCAAGCTTCAAAGTTAGAGGCATCCCTGAGCGAATATTGCTGGGCTTGATATTTGTTTAACTTTCTGTAATATTTACTGTTAGGTTGGTTACTTATAACGTTCGCCGGATTCATTCCTCCGTGTGGCAACATTAGCTGCCAAGAGTCTAAAAGAAACGAACGGCAAACAAGTTTAAATCCTCTATATCATCAATTCTGATCGCTTCTCTCCCCAACCAGCTGGGTCGTGCCTTTCAGACACATGGCTGCTAATCCACCGGGACAAGGTAATGATTTAAAGCCGTTAAAGTTCCTGTTCGTTGCAGGGGCGGGACTGCAAGCTATAGAGACCTGGTGAAGTTTTCCTGGCCCCCTTTGACCTAACATGAGACAATTTATAATTTACCAAATCCTTTTATCTGATTTGTTTTAACTTTTAAAATTAAATAAATAATTTAAATAGTTTTTAATAACTTGTATTCTGGTAGTAAAACTATTTAACAAAGTGTTGATGACCTGTAGCATATAACATTAATCACAAAATAGTTATAAACGTTATTTGTGTTCATCTGTTGTTTGTTTCCTTCTATTTTGCCACTGAATAAACTGCAGTTTGGCTACAAAAAAACCCGTTTATACTCCCTTCACTTCTTTGTTAATTAATTAATGCGAAGAGCTATTTCTCTGAAGGAAGTGTTTTGGCCTCTGATGTTTTTTTCCTGCAGCTTTATCTGCAGAAGCAGTTTTATTTGAACCAAAGGAAGCACTGAAGGACTTGTGAAAAGAACTTGAAGCAGAAAAGTTGACATAACAAATAGCATCACAATCCATCCTGTTATTGTGGAGTTTTTCATTTTATTCAGCCAGGTTACACAAAAAGGGGAGCTTTGCTATGCTTAACTTGTTTTGCATAGCAGCCCTTCTGGTCTCACTTGTTCTTGTTTAAAGTTTTATCATTTTTCGCTTTCTGTTTATGTCTCTGGTTTGATTTATTATTTTTTTTTGTCTCGCAGCCTTCCCAAATAAAGCACGGGTTGCAATCCTAGCAGAGCTGGAGAAGGAGAAGAAGCGTCTCAGGGAGAATCACTCCATGAATGTTCCAGGAGCCAGGTAGAGCTATAATTCTTCTCAGTAATTATTATAATTGTTTGAAACATAACACTTCTATGTTTACACTTCTATACCACTGCAGGATGTTTATACAATATGTTCCTTTGTAAGCAAAGAGGTCGTCATATGGTCCAACAATTTTCTGAGGAGAAACTGGGCTTTATAACAACAATAATAAAAATATAAATTATAAATAAAATAATAGGGTTCCTACACAGTCTGGAAAGTAAAAAATTATATTTAAATATTTTTCAGGATAAGTACAAAAGAAGAGCAGACTTTATTTCCTATCCTTCCTTCCTTCCTTCCTTCCTGTGTTCTCCTACTCTCTTTTCTGCCAAGGACTACCGAACCATTCTTGAGGACCATGTGCATCCAATGGTTCAAACATTGTATCCTGAAGGCGGTGCCGTGTATCAGGATGACAATGCACCAATACACACAGCAAGACTGGTGAAAGATTGGTTTGATGAACATGAAAGTGAAGTCGAACATCTCCCATGGCCTGCACAGTCACCAGATCTAAATATTATTGAGCCACTTTGGGGTGTTTTGGAGGAGCGAGTCAGGAAACGTTTTCCTCCACCAGTATCACGTAGTGATCTGGCCACTATCCTGCAAGAAGAATGGCTTAAAATTCCTCTGACCACTGTGCAGGACTTGTATATGTCATTCCCAAGACGAATTGACGCTGTATTGGCCGCAAAAGGAGGCCCTACACCATACTAATAAATTATTGTGGTCTAAAACCAGGTGTTTCAGTTTCATTGTCCAACCCCTGTACATGTGAACATTATAAATGTTTGTGTCCTTGTTGTCGTCTCATCCTCTAGCATCCCGCTGTCAAAACCAAACATGAAAGAGTTCAGAGACACCGCGGAGCTGCAACACATCGCTACTCAGCAGAGAGCTGCTTTGCAGGTGAGAAACCAAATTGAACCAAACCAGAAGTGCAGCTTCATAACCTTACGGTCTGAAACAGTTCTTTTCCATCTTTTCTTCACAGCATGCTCACACACATTCTTCAGGCTTCTTCATCACTCAGGACTCCTCGTTCGGGAACCTTATCCTCCCTGTTCTTCCCCGCTTGGAGCCACAGTCATGACCTTTGACCTCCTGGTCTCCTCTCCAGCGGGACCTCTGAAACAAAATGAAAGTGCTATCGTTCCTTCTGTTTTTAATTAAGTCTAGGGTAATGAGACTTAATTATGTCATCTTATTAAAATAAATCCCTTGAGAGTCTTAATCTGTCACTAATATTCTTCTCACTGGAAAACAAAAAGCAGGAGCCAATTTAAATCATGCTGCAATTAATCCACCCTTTGTTTTTGCTTTTCTAAATTCTGCAGTTTAATTTTGTAACTTTATATTAAACATCAGAAAGTAATTAGGTGCTAATGCTCTTACCGTACTTTTTCTATTATTGTGACCTAATTAGAAATTCAAAAAATGTTCCCAGTTGGAGAATGGAAATACCATTTTTTTAATAAGTTAATGAAAGCCTCATCACCAGAAACTGGTTGATTTAACCAAACAAAACGGGTTGAATGAAAAACCTTAAAGAAAACGTAAAGAAAACAGAACAAAATGGTATTACATAGACTATAATTATGAAGCCAGTGATGTGATGGAGGGTTTATGCTGCAACTAGGATAAACTAAGTGGAACACCTGGGATTAAGTTCCTAAGAATCCCAAACATTAAAATCCAATATGGCTGCACATTCTAAAATAAACACTGTGATAGCTGCAGAAGTAAATTATTTGAAGGTTTGTATCTAAATAAATCGGGTTAATTTATATATCTTATTGGGAACACTTCTTTCAGTTAGAACTGCAAACAATCTGGATAAGTACATTGTTACAGGCTTGTGTAAAGTATGTAGCCTGATGAGTAAGTAACTTGATGAGCAAATCTCACTGGTTTTTCAACTTTCAACCAGAACACAATTATGTAGGAGGTGATGTCATTCCCAGAGTAGACTTCTGAGGTAAACAGGTTGTTTTCTTAATTGGTGGGCATATTATGTGATACTTTAGTGTTTGCATAAGCAGTATGAGTCATTTGTCATTGTTGGATTCAATATTTGGGAGTTTTGCGTATTGGGACAATAAATGTAGATTCTATTTGTGCTCAGAAGTGATGAAATCAATTGGATATTATTTGTTCTTTAGGGGTGCTTTTAAGAGTGCTTTAGAACTTTAATCATATGTTATCTTATTAAAACATGTTACATATTTTAACTAACAAGAGTTATTTTCTGAAGTATAATTACATTTCTAGAGCTGCATGAGACAAATCAGTGACATGAAACTGCTGTAGGCAACTTGCTTATAATGAAGTTAGGTTTGCAGAATTCCAGAAGATCAGTTTCAGAAAAAACAAAACAAAACAAATAAAATGGATCAGAAAAAGAAAACCTACGTCTGCAGACATGTAGCAATACTTTGTAGTAATTTAGTCGTACTTTACACAGTTGGGGTTCGGTTTATTCAGCATAAGGAATACATCTGAGACTACAAGCACAGCAAAATCCAGTTTAGATTTACTTGTTCCTTACTGGGTGGATGCAGCCTCCCACAAACCTCTATTGGCTGGTGTCCAGGGCCACTCTGCATCAGGTTCTTTGGTCACTCACAGGCACCAGTTATAGGTATAACCTGCATCACAGTCCCACATGGCAACAGTCATCCGGCTGCCAGGAAAAGCCAAGTCTGGCATCCTTACTTTGCCACGACAACCGCTATTAAAGTGCAGCAGATGGTGCAGAGGCTTCACTACAATGTTTTTTCATAAATACACTCACTAGCCACATTTTTAGATACACTTTGATGGTACTGGGTTGGACCTCTGTTTGCCTTACACTCCTTACAGATTTTGGGCCACAGATTTGCAGATTCATCAACTGCTTATTGACTGTCTGAATCACCCGTTCCTCCACATCCCAAAGTTGCTCTGTTGGACTGAGAACTGTGGAGGCCTTTGGAGCATACTGAGAAAAGAATGGAGGAAAGAAAGAAGGATGAAGAGAATACAAGATAACGCCCTGCTTGCTTCTACACCTGCAGAAACGTTTATTCAGTGGTAAATACGGCTCAATATAGAACATTTGTGCATGTATTTACATGGTGGATTATCCTGCTGGAAGTAGCCTTCAGAAGACTGGTACACCGTGGTTATAAATGGGTCAACAACATGGTCAGCAACCAGAAGGCTGTGTTTAAAGAGTGTGTGCCAAGAAAATATTTCCAGCACCATATTGCAACAGCTGATTTTAAATGTAAACATACAATACTATTTTTACATTTAATTTTAAATTGCCTAATACATGTAATGTATTCTTCTTATTATTATTATTGAAGAGGCTATCAAATTCATAACAAACAACTATCTGTTAAAATTTGACAAAATTGATATTTTTAACATTTCCTAATTTTTAACCTAATTTGAAAGGTAACGTCAGCTGAAAGGAAAGATTAACTGCATACAGGAACAGTGACCTCTAGTGGACAATAGGTGAAACGCTAAATAGCAAGTATAGTATAATAATAATCACATTTTTACGGACACGTAGATCAAATCACTGTTAAAATTAAACTGTCCTGAGCCCTCACTTACAGGTACATCTAAAAAAATAGAATATCATGAAATTCAATATTATAGAGTTCCACCAAACATAAAGTGACATATTGCAAGCCTTAATTTCTTGTAAAAATTACAAGAAAAAGAAAACCCAACATTCAGTGTCTGAGAAAATTTTAATATTATATATCGGAAACTCTTGGTATCACACCCTAATCAGCTATTTATCTCACCTGCAACGGTTTCCTGATCCTCTAAATGGTCTCTAAGTCTGGTTTAGTAGGCTACCTATTCATGGGGAAGACTGCTGACTCGACAGATATCTAGAAGACAATCACTGACACCCACCACAAGAAGGGTAAGCCACAAAAGGTCATGGGTCACACCACTAAATAAATGAATTCTGTCCCTTCAGAGGCTGCAAGTGTATAAAGTTTGGTGAGGAGAAGCTAAACTGCAGGCCAGTCAAGCGTCTTCATCATCCCACTGAAGCTTGAGTCCTGACCTCAACCTTCTTGAACATCTTGGGATGAGTTCGAGCAGAGGCATAGTTAAAGTTCCTATTGCTGGCAATGGTGGGTCCATCAACAAATTGAACCTTATAGATTCAAAGTCCATGTACATGTAAAAGTACACAGACAAATCCTTTTGGCAATAGTATGAAAAGTATTTTCCATATTTTAACAATGTATACATATGAAAACTGTTTTCCAAAACAGCTAGGGGAGTGATGATCTTCAAAAAGCTCGGTCCAATAAGTTGTTCAGTCGGGATGCGCTGATGACGTCACAGCCGACTTGACCAGCTTTCTTGTGGATTTCTTTCTCATCCAGAGTCGCTTGTTTTTTCCATACCCGAACTGAGGCGACTTGACGGACATCGCAGCAGGCTCCACCCTCCGTTACTCAGTCAACTACGTGTTGAGGCTGGAGCCTTTAACCAGCCAGCATCCCAGAGGAACTTTGCCCTGGCTTTTATCGGGAGGAAACAAACCTCTTTCTCGGTCGACGCAGGTTTGTCAGCTCTTAGCTTCAATCGATCGCTTTCCGCTGATAGAGAATACACGATTTATGAGGTCCGAGATCTGCGTGGAAACAGATGATATTTGAATCCACCGAAAGGAGCGGAGAGAGAGAGAGAGAGACAGGAGGTGGGTGTCGGATACAAGGCTGTTTGTCTTTCTTGTTTTGTGATAGAATGTTGTTTCGCTTGGATTATGGTAAATAAAGCCGCGAACTGAAGCTTTTTCAATCTCATGTACATTTTAATGACGATCTTTTAACTTTGATCAGAAAGTTCTTGCGGGAATCTTCACACGACCTTAGATCTGAAGACAACATGAGTAAAAGTAAAACAATGGCGTTGAAAGCCAAAGTATTGTATGATTTTCACGCTGAAAACCCAGGAGAGATTTCCATAGCAGAGAATGAGCTGGTGACTCTGTTCAGTGAGGAGGAGCTGGAGGGGTGGTTGGAGGGGGAGAACAGCAGGGGGGAGGTTGGCCTCTTCCCCGCCTCTTATATTGACATTATTAGGGATCAAATCACCTTCAGCACAAGCAACAACGGAGTCTCCTCACCCAAAACCATAACCCAGTCCCCCAGCCACAGATCATACGCATCGCCCGATTCCCAGTCCCAGAGGAAGTTTAAGGTTGGCAGTGGTGGAGGGAGCAGCTTTAACACCAGCCAGGGCAGTGATGATGACTGGGACGACGACTGGGATGACAGCTCTCCTGCTCAGTATGAGCCTCAGGGTTTGGGAACCACCCCTCCCTTGTACCCGGTCACCACCTCGCTGCCTGGACGGGCGAGCGGCCAGCAGCAGCAGCAGCAGCAGCAGCAGGCCAAGAGCTCGGCAACAGTGGGGAGGAACCTCAACAGGTTCTCCACCTTCGTCAAGTCCGGAGGAGAGGCCTTCCTTCTTGGGGAGGCCTCTGCTTTTGTCAAAGATGGTGACAGGATCTGTGTGGTGATGGGGAAGTATGGACCAGAGTGGCAAGAAGACCCTTATCCATTCACATGCACCATTGACGACCCCACGAAGCAGACCAAGTTCAAAGGCATGAAGAGCTACATGTCTTATGGCCTTACCCCAACACATACTAATGTACAAGTCAACCGCAGGTAACCCATTTATGCAATCTGCTTTTCCATCCATCCAAGTTGTCCCACTGGATCCTCAAACTTATGTTTGTTTGTTTCCAACCCCCTCCCTGCAGGTATAAACATTTTGACTGGCTCTACGCGCGGCTCGTAGAGCGTTTTCCTGTCATCTCTGTGCCACACTTGCCAGAGAAGCAGGCTACAGGCCGCTTCGAGGAGGACTTTATCTCTAAGAGGAGGAAAGGTCTGATCTGGTGGATGAACCACATGACAAGTCATCCCGTCCTGGCACACTGTGATGTCTTTCAGCATTTCTTGACATGCGGGGCGGATGAGAAAGCCTGGAAAATGGGCAAGAGAAAGGCAGAGAGGGACGACTTGGTTGGGGCAAACTTTTTCCTGACGATCAGGTAAGAAGCTCATCCCTGCAGAAGAGAGGAGCTGGAATCTGAGATTACTGAAAGTAGAGTCAGTTTGTAAATGTATTGGTTCTAAATTATATCCCTCATTAACTGCAGCACCACTTGAGTTCCAGGAACTGTAAGAGACCTATTTTTTTCAGGACTGCAAGGCCAAAATATGTCGACAACTCAACAACTTAGTTTTATTAGATGCTATCTTGTTTAAAAAGATTACATGTGTCCTTGTAGCTCATACTGTCTGGAATTCCAGGTCATTCTCTGAAGATAGTTCGCTGTATTCTTAGCAACCTCAATCATTGCCATCAGACATACAAAGTAGTGGCCTATGGAGGAAAACTGGGTACACCCTAATAAAGAAATCATGGCAATCTAGAACAACTTGAGGAAATTAGCACGCCAGTTATTTGTTTATTTTGTTGCTGGCCCTGACCTAGATGGAGTGCCATACAAAAATGTTTTTTTAACAAGAGCAACATGGGAGTATTTGCATGTTCATTTGCCCTCTGATCATTGGCAAGCAATGCACACCTCGAGTGGTTTGGTTTATTTATTAACGGACAGGGTAGTCTGATAGATTTCAGGGAGGGAAATAAGATGCCATGAGTCTGTTCTCAGTTGATAATGTTGCTATTATTAGTTACATTGCAGTGGCAACCCTGGCAATGAAATGGAAACATGTTTGCATGCTATTAATGAGGCTTGGTAAAACGTGATTTTTAATTAACTTCAGTTTCACAGCAAATTGCATCTAAAGTCACTGTAAAAAAAAAATAGACCAATTGATATTCATTTAAATGTAATTCAATTTAGTCAAATTCAATTTACATCAATCCAGTTCAATTCAATCCAATCATATTGTATAGAAAAATTCAGATCTCAATACATGCTATTCAAATTATAATGCAACACAGCAGAATTCAGTTGATCTTTTAATGTTAATTGATAAAGTAGTCGATCTAAGTTGTTGACTTTGCAGCAATTCCTCATCCTGAGAAACAATGTGGCAACAATGGAGAGGAACCACTCCATTTAAACATTCAAAAGCACCCAACAGAACAAGGCTCAGTCTGAGCTTCCGTCTGCAGTGACCGACGGGGGGCTGAGAGGGCAGGAGGTACTGAGTTTGGAGTATTGTTTCATGGCAAATCAAAGAGAGTTCTTAGAGTTAATGGCAGCAAGAGGGCAGGAAAAGAGACTCAACTAAACACAAAAGCATTGGCCCAGGAGTGCTTTCTATGGGAAAGAAAGCCAAAGAGAAGTATACAAAGTTAATGATAGCAATAGTTCTGACAAGGATTTCATCCAGGAGAGAGACACAGCTAAACACAGAACCCCTGAGCTAGGAATACTTTCTAAGAATAGAAAAACAAAGAGAGTACAAAGTGTTTTCCAGAACTTTACCAAGTAGTTTTGCTGTCTAAGTCTTACCAGACATCAGGTAAAATTTACAAATGTTATCACAAAAATGTAACAATAAGTGTCCCGCCCATAAAATGTTAAGTATTTTCTAGACTCCTCCCTGATACACAAGGTTTTCTCCTCCCATCGTCCATCCAACCTTCACATCATACCTTAGTTTTTGAAAGTTTTCACTAGGAAGCACATGTTGATCACTAACCCCAACCTGGTCTCTGCTGACTCAGTAAGCGAGGAATGAGATTGTTCTGATTGTAATGAACTGAGTATCGTATCAAAACAAGTTCACGAAGGCTAACATTATTGTCCGCCCTGCTTGTTTTTGGTCTCAGCACACCAGTCGTTCCTTTGGACCTGCAGGAAGTCGAGAGCAAGATCGAGGGCTTTAAGAGCTTCACCAAGAAAATGGATGAGAACATTGTTGTGGTGAACACATCCATCAACGAGTTCGCCCGCAAACAAATAACAGGCTTCAAGAAGGAGTACCAGAAGGTCGGGCAGTCCTTCAAGCATCTGGCGCAGGCGTTCGAGCTGGATCAGCAGGTCTACTCGGTGGGGCTGAACAAAGCCATCTCCTACACTGGTGAAGCCTACGAGGTCATAGGGGAGTACTTTGCAGAGCAGCCGCGCCAGGACCTGGAACCCATTTCTGATCTGCTGGACCTTTACAGAGGACATCTGTCCAATTTTCCTGACATCATCCATGTGCAGAAAGGTGGGGAATTGTGTTTGGGTCTATGCTTGAAATAATTTTTATTAACACGAGCGGAAAAAAGAGAAACCTTTTCATATTTTTCTGTGGTAAATTTCCTTATATTTTTTCTCTTTAACATCGCAATCTCTCAGAACTGTCCGACTACAGTGGTGAGTAATGAAAAAAGTATGCATCAGAAGTTACAGACAGATGTGAGAAGGGAAAAAGACAGAACTGTGTACTTCTGGGTTTGAATAACTGTCTCTCAGTTTCCACACTGCAAAACTGCAGTTTTTAACAGGTTGCTATATTTTCCATCTAAAAAAAAAAAAAGACGTGTTTAAAGTGCATCCAGCCTTTAATTTCTCCATTAATGACGCAAAATATAGAGCAAGAAAATATGCAAAGATTCTGTGTGTTTCCAAACCAAGTAGGACATCTGTTTTCATTTACCCAACTGCTGAGTAAATCTGGGTTGAAAACTGAAACCAGTGGGTCATTGTAACTCAAGTACTGAGCCTCAGTCTAAGAACACACACACACACATAGACCTTCACAAAGCATTTCCAGAGGAGTTAGCTTGTTAGTTCCTTGCAGGTTGGGAGGAGGGAGTTGCTGCTGGCATGCAAACGCCAGACATTTGCCAAACCTAGAGGCACCAATTCTCTTAGTTCACTGAGCTATGTTCTCATGATACAATGTGAGCTTTGAGCTATTGAAACAGCCCCAATTGAAAATGTCCTTCTGACTGACATGACATCACCTTCTATTTGACAGGAAAAGCCCACTCTTTTTATAGTCACTGGAAAGATTTAAATTGATAAAAGTTGTTAATGGCCTAAAATTAAACTTACTGTATCTGTGATGAAGTGTGATATGATGGGAAATTCCCTTACCTTTTGAATGTAGTAAGATACAGCTAAAGTCGATAAATACTGTAGATTAAATATTGTTTCAGCAATGCCTGAAAAGAAACTGTATAAAACTTAAACTTTTATTTACAATTCCTAGATTATAAAAGAAAAGAGATGCACCAATCTGGGTTTAACTGGTTAATACTGATTTTACTACTGAGCAACATAATACTGAGTTTATGGCTTTGATGCATTTAATAAACAGGAGAAAAAGAAACCCACATTTTCCAAAATTTCACCAAGAAATCACACCCCACATTTGAATGCAGAGAAACACTGTTGAGTCAGTGCAGACGGCTGCTGTCATGCTTTTTGCATTTGTCAGCAGACTAACAGCCGTGACCTCATTGCCCTAATGCATAGTTTAGTCTGCTGTCAGGCTGGAATTAGTAAGTTTAGCCAAAGATTGCTGGTTTTGTCCCACTAATCTGGTGAAAATGTTGGTAAAAATCAAATACAGGTTTATATTGGCTGATTTAGCATAGGACAAAACAACTGAAACAAAGACCACATCATATTGGTTTGAACCATTTGTCTTGCAGCTGAGCTTTAAAACTTGTTGCTCGGAAGTGCAAAAAGAGAAAGGACCTAAATGTGTATTCTTCAGTATCGTCAATATTGGTTCTGCGTGTGAGGAGCAAAAGTTTTACATCCTATTCGAATGAGCGGAGATTCCTGGGCTTCTTGTCCGGTGTTGCCCCTGGACTGCAGGAATGCAGCAGTGGAGCAACTTTAGGATTAGATTAGCTTCCCCTCCTCCTCTTGTTCTCTGCCCCACTTTTTTTTTCTTTCTTCCTTCTGGTAGATGTTTCCCACCAGGACGGCGGTACACATGTTCAAATTACAGCGATGTAATCGCCTTGGCCGTGGGGAAAACCAAAGTCTGTCTTGATTTTATGATGGGGCGACTTTAGAGATTATTTTTTTTTGTTTCTGAGAAACAAAAAGGAAAGATATCTTTTTACAGCTGCCATGTCAGTGCTTCACTCTTAGTTCCTCCCCATCATGCCCTTTTTTATTAGTCCGGTCTGTTCAGACCACTTCCGCACATGAAGTTGAGTCATATTAAACACTGAGACATGTCTGTGGGGTTGGGTAATGCCAAAGAAGCATGGAAAAAGCCAGCCAGCTCATCTTAAGTGTTTAAAAAAAATAAAGAAAATTAAACCTACAGAGTCAAACTAAAGTCATATTAAGGTCCTTTTGGTGAATGCATGTAAATGCTCAGACTAAACAGGCTACTAGAGTTCACATTTAGTGGCAAAAACATGTTTGTGTTGACTTTCCATGTGGGGGTTTGAATCATACAATGTTATTTCAGTGGAGCAGGAAGTGAGGATATTAGACATTAGGTTAGCACCTTTTTAATGGGTCAGTGTTAAATATATTTATGGAACACTTTCACAATCAACTCGTTTATTAATAAATACTAAAGTATCCATTTATCGATCGATCGTATCGATGTTGCTGTCCCCAAAGGGCTATAAATACAGTAAAAACAAGCACACAACAGTAGATAAAATCAGTACATGATTATGAGTAAAATGAACATGAATAAAATCCAAAGAAAATTAACCCACCATGTGTGCACACCCCTGTTAAAGTTTCAGGTTTTTGAGGTTAAAAATTTGGGACCATTTTCAGACTTTTTCTACCTTTTGATATGACTCCTGTTCTGTTCAGATCACCTGAAAAGGAAACAAGTCTGTTTTGGGGTGGGAAAAAAACTATAAAAACCTGGTTTCAGAAGTTTACACACCCTGAAGCTAAAACATTGTTGAAAAACAGGCATTTAAGTTCAGCAGCATCCAATCTTCTCTGGCTGACGTCTATCAGCATCCCACATCTTCACTAGGTAATATTAGCAGAATCTACCTTCTAAAGTTTTCTAAATCTATCAGATTTTGAGGATATAGCCCAGTATTATTATTTGAATAAAAGTAACCAGAGAGCATGATGCTGCCACCACCTTGTTTCCCAGTGGGCCTGGTGTTTTATTTTTTGTAATACACAATGCTGTTTCTGTCGGAATAATGGTCCAGAAGTTTTGTTTTGGTTCCTTCAGACCATAACACATTTCTTCACAAGGTTTTGGGAGGTTTTAGCTGGTCCTGCAGTGATACGGTCATGCTGTATTGTTTGCAGATGAAGGGCTGAATAATTTAACCCATTGTACCCTGCTCAAAAAAATAAAGGGAGCACTTAAACAACACAATATAACTCCAAGTAAATCAAACTTCTGTAAAATCAAACTGTCCACTTAGGAAGCAACACTGATTGACAATCAATTTCACATACTGTTGTGCAAATGGAATAGACAACAGGGGGAAATCTTTGGCGATTAGCAAGACACCCTCAATAAAGGAATGGTTCTACAGGTGGGGACCACAGACCACCTCTCAGTACCTATACTTTCTGGCTGATGTTTTGGTCACTGTTGAATGTTGGTGGTGCTTTCACACTCGTGGTAGCATGAGACGGACGCTACAACCCACACGAGTGGCTCAGGTAGTGCAGCTCATCCAGGATGGCACATCAATGCGAGCTGTGGCAAGAAGGTTTGCTGTGTCTGTCAGCGTAGTGTCCAGAGCCTGGAGGCGCTACCAGGAGACAGGCCAGTACACCAGGAGACGTGGAGGAGGCTGTAGGAGGGCAACAACCCAGCAGCAGAACCGCTACCTCCGCCTTTGTGCAAGGAGGAACAGGAGGAGCACTGCCAGAGCCCTGCAAAATGACCTCCAGCAGGCCACAAATGTGCATGTGTCTGCACAAACGGTTAGAAACCGACTCCATGAGGATGGCATGAGGGCCCGACGTCCACAAATGGACGTCAGGCCCTCATACCATGCTCGCCAGAGGTAGCCTGACTGCCATTAGGTACCGAGATGAGATCTTCAGACCCCTTGTGAGACCATATGCTGGTGCGGTTGGCCCTGCGTTCCTCCTTATGCAGGACAATGCTAGACCTCATGTGGCTGGAGTGTGTCAGCAGTTCCTGCAAGATGAAGACATTGAAGCTATGGACTGGCCCGCACGTTCCCCAGACCTGAATCCGATTGAGCACATCTGGGACATCATGTTTCGCTCCATCCACCAACGTCACGTTGCACCACAGACTGTCCAGGAGTTGGCGGATGCTTTAGTCCAGGTCTGGGAGGAGATCCCTCAGGAGACCATCCGACGTCTCATCAGGAGCATGCCCAGGCGTTGTAGGGAGGTCATACAGGCACGTTGAGGCCACATACTATACTATATCCCATCTATATCCCATCTGCTCTTTCTAGAGTAAAAACTAGGTTTCTTCATAACTGTTTTTTGTTCCTAGGAATCTTAATGTGTAGCTAAGACCAAGAGGTCTGATTTAGGAACCTCAGAATCTCATTTCGGCTTTTCATGGAAGCTCTGATTTTGTCAGCTTCTTCGTAACGTGACCTCTTGCCCTGTCTGCGATGTTTTGCGGTTCTTGCAGCAGTGTGATAATAACCAGATTCTCTATGCAGGAAATTGGTAGAATATAGTGCTGACTACAAGATTAAATCATTGTTTGAATTTAGTCTTAATATCTAATAAGAAAAATCAGCTGGTGACCAGAATACGCAGTCTTTCTGCTTAATCAGTCCGGATCGATGACAGTCCGATGAAATTCAAAAATCTCTATTCCAGTTATTGAATGCAACATACCTAAGTGGTCGCACTAACTAGAACATTCTTAGGAGTAGGAGTTGTTTCCAAAGATGGAAGACTCAAAGGTGGCTATTTTCAGTATCGGTGAAGTTCGATGAAGTCCGAGAAAGTACAAAGGAAGTAAGGAGTTCTGGAAACTGCTCTTGAAGAGAAACCAGGAAAGCCGTATTTATGCCAGTAAAGTTGCTCTGTTTTACCCTTTTTAGGTTTTAACTTCTGCTTGTTGAGGTATAAGCTATGTTTAGATATGTTGGCAGCCTTGTAGAAATCTCTGAGTTAAGAGAAAGGTTACATTCCCTAGCAATCGTGCTAATTGCTTCAATGAGGTGCTACAGCCTGTTTTAAATGTCAACTCCTTTATCATTTTTAACTTTATTTAACTAAATAATTTAGTAAAACCCTGTTTTAGAGCGATTGCTGTCTCACGTACGTGGTGTGACATCGCTTCAGCTTGTCATGTAAATAATTAATGACCGTTCATGGTGGGAAAGCTCCACAATATTTCTTTACATGCTGTTAGTCATAGCTCAGAGATTTAACAGAAATCAGAATTGCATAAAATCGGCATCGACAGGTCAGACTTTTACAAAAAACAGAAAATTTGAAATCAAGCTAAAATCTCATCTTTACATCTCTAATTAAGACCTCTTTATGGATACCATCTTACAGCATTAGATAGATTTTTTTTTGTTTGTATTTTGCATCTTTTTTTATAGATTTGTTATAGGCTTTTATAGGTTAATACCATTTTCCAGTTTCAGGGGATTTCAGGATTGTTCCCAGTTGTTCATCAAAGCATGTGTTCTGATCCTTTATCGGATCTGTACTAACCTTAAAACAAAGAGCAAGAAAGAACAGAATGCCTGAAGAAAAAGTTGGAGTTTGCAGGTTTATGCTTTTATAGAACAGGAAAAAGAATGTTAACATTGATCACCAATTTGAACCAGTTAAAGGAAACTTGATCCAACATTGACCATTTTGCTGGTACTTCACTACCTTTAGGTGTCAAGGAATAAATTAGTAACCTTTAACCTTTGTTTCATTTGTGCTGTTATTTAACAGGTGCGCTGACCAAGGTGAAAGATTGTCCAAAGCAGGAGGGTGAGCTCCACGATCGCTGCAACATCATATCCTGTGCCACACTAGCAGAAATCCAGCAATTCCATCGCACACGTGTGCGGGACTTCCGCTTGCAAATGCAGCACCACCTGCGTCAGCAGATCAGCTTCTTCCAGAAAATCACCGCCAAGCTAGAGGATGCCTTGCAGAAATATGACAATGACCAATAGGACAGGATGGAGTAAGGAAAAGAGTCCTGACCTAAGTGAGATGAAAGGAAGCCTGAGTACAGAATCAAAGGATTGATGAGTTAATCCTCTGTCCACATCTTAAAAATCTTTAAAGGAAAAAAAAAACTTGAAGATAATGTAATGGATCTTCCATCTGGCATGCTGGAAGATGTATATCTCCAGAAACAGACACAGCACATCTCGTGGGATTATCTGAACAGCTCTGATGAGTGTACCAGTTACAGGGATTTTGTGAACACTCCATGCAACATTTAAAGCAGCTCTCAGTGTGCTGGGGCCTGCTGTTTGGATCATGATTTCTGGGTCATGTCACTGGCTCATCTGTTTCTTCCTGAAGGCATGTGGGTTTGACCCAACTTAAACAAGGACAAACGACTTTCCAAACTGCCTAATTTACAACTGAGTTAAGGTTTGTGATCATTATCCCATGTGTGTTTTACTTGAATAACCCACTCAGTATTATTTGCATGTACAATTTGCAGAAATTCTGACTGTGGAAAGTGGCATAGAGGACATAATCTGCTAATTCTTTCATTTTTGTAAAATTAAAATTTTTATCTACTTTACTTCAAAGCTCTTGGACAACTCAGATACTGCACGTTTCACAGTGTTATAATCTGATGATGTGTTCTGCATATTCTACTTATATACAGTGCTGTGAAAAATCATGAATCAAATCATCAAACAAATTTTAAATTGTAACAAAGATAGCTCAAGTAAATACAAAAGGAGTTTTTCCAATGATTTCATTTATTAAGGGGGGAAAGGTATCTAAAGGAACCGGGCCCTGTGTAAAAAAGTAGTTGCACCTCTTGGTAAATCCAGAATTAGCAGTGATAATCCACTAATTTGGTTCTATTTCACCAGACCCACCCACACCTGATTGCTGCCATAGCTGTAGAATGAAGAAATCACTTGAATGGAACTTGTCTGACAACATAAAACTGGCTAAAAATCTAAAAAAGCATAGATGTTCAAGAGCAAATGAGAAACAAAGTCCCAAGGCAGAACTATTGCCGACCAAAGAGAACATCAAGGCCTATAACACAGTTGCAAAAAGATGGTCCTCAAGACTTTTGGGAAAGTATTCTCTGGATTAACTAGGAAAAAGTTAGACCATGCTGTGTTAGTTATAATTATTTCTCTCTGAAATAATTATAACAACAGTCAAACATGATGGAATGGTAAATGACCTGCACTTGTATAGCGCTTTATCAAGTCCCCAAAGACCTCAAGGTTCTTTACACTACACACTACAATCAGTCATCCTCCCATTCGTACACAATTTCACAGTGGTCAGCTACAATGTAGCCACAGCTGCCCTAGGGCAGACTGATAGAAATGAGGCTGCCATACAATCAGCACTACCGAGCCCTCTGACACAACGACTGAGACAGACAGAGTGGGGGTTTGAACCAGCAATCCACCAGTTACAGGATGAACCCCTACCAGTGTCGCCACCGTTGCCCCATGGAAGCATGATGGTCTGGGCTGTATTGCTTCCTCAGGATCTGGACGACTTTCTGACATCGATGGAGCCATGAATTCTGCTCTCTAGCAGGAGGAGAATATTCGTGATCAGTTTGCGACTTTAAACCCAATCACGTTATAAAGGAAATCGCTATTTGAAAAATAGAATTTATGTAATTTACTATGGTTATATTTGACAGATATCAAAATGAGTTTTGAGTTTAACATTTAAATATGACAAAAAAACTCAAAACAAAAGAAATATTATGTTAGTAGAAAATACCCTTTCATAGGACTATATATGCACCAATTATCTTTTGAGGAACCAACAATCAGTATCTGTCTCAGGGCTGGCTAAGGTCACAGGACTGCATAAATTAGTTTCACAGTTTAAACTGCAGGTACCAGGTGAGATGGCTGAATGATACCAGAATGTACTATAATAATAATAATAATGATGATGACCTTAAAAACAATAAATTATGTTTTTAAAGCACCTTTTATAGACACAAGTAATAAAGTGCCATACAAGATAAGATTTTAAACTAAGAAAACTAAGAAAAAAGCAAAAACAACATGGAAAACCAAAAAAAAAAAAATCCAATAGAAGATTAAAGGAAACAATTAAATATAGGTTAACACCAAACAGGAATAAAAAATTATGGTAAATATCAAATAATTATCATAAACTATAAAAAATACAAACAAAACACAATTTTGAGACCCAAGAAAAAGTCTGCCAGTAAAGATACATATTTGTAAAGCAATCTAAAAGACAAAGGTGAGAATGCCAATCTGATCTCCACAGGCAGACTTTTTCACAGGATAGATGAAAACATTCGTTCAACCTTAGCTCATATTCAGGCTTCTGGTAGCCAACAGAATTATGGCTGAGGACCTCAGGATCTAGCCAGGGGCATGTGGTTATCTGGGTTAATTAGCAGCCCAGAAAGACATGCTAATGTGAACTTATTTTTTCCCTTTTTTAGCTTTTTTTAATAAGTCTAGCTGCTGCACTGTAGTATCTGTAGTTTGTGTAAACTTTGCAGGATTAGACAAGTGTGAAAATCCAAATGTACTAAAGATAAAAGCATGAATGACTATATCTGGATCTATCTGACAAAACTTCTCCAAAGCATTACGAAGCATGTTTGAACATTGTAATTGACGTGCCTATTAAAGGTGAGGTGCCTTTAAAAAAATACAGGTTTTTACAGGCAGGGAGGTCAGGTGTGTACCTGTTAGTGAATCAGATACATCAGACCCAATAAAGATTACTTAGGTTTTGTTCATATTCAGTTTAAAAGTTCCAATGAGGTTGCAGCGGATATACAGCTGCTGGTCATCAGCATAGGAATGAAATTTTGCACAGTGTCTGTCGATGGTACCAAGGAGTAACATGTAGAAAACAGGAGAGGTTCAAGGATGGAGCCCTGAGGTACCACAGGTCACTTCATTGAGGATGGCTAACATCTGACAATGACCACGCTAAAAGATTTGTCTTGCAAATACAAGTAGGACCACCCGAATATTTCCACTTGGAGAAAAAAACATAACCCTCTGTGTGGAATTTATTTGAGTGGCAACAAAGATAGGAGGTGCACAATCTGGGTCTTTAAGGTAATGTTTTTTCAAACAAACATTGGTAATAAGTTGAGCGTTACCATGTCTGTCAGTAAAATATATAGCCTTTTACTCAACTAAGGAGCTAACATTTACTTGCTGACAATTCACAGAAATACCATCAGATTGTGTTCAAGAGCCATGTTTTCCTCAGCACTATATCCGTCTGGTTTTTATTCTAGATTTTGCTGGAAGTCTTCCCCCAATTGAAAATATCGACCTGCTGCTTTTAATGGATGGCATACATTACCCCCTCCCGGTGAAAGAGCATACCACTTTAACCAATTTGGCCATTCTTGTAGTCTGATAACAAAGATCAGAATCAGAATCAGAATCAGCTTTATTGCCAAGTTTGTACATACAAACAAGGAATTTGACTCCGGTACACTTTGCTCTCTGGGTTTTGTTTTTGCACTAAGATAGTTATCTTTAAAACACACAGTACGGTTACGTCCTCGAGGAGCTAAAAGCAGCACACAGCACTTACATAGGCAGAGGGCACGATACTACTGCTATCAAAACAATGGCCAGGACGAAATATCAAGACACATTAAATTCAACTTTTCTGCACTAAAGAAGTGAATTTTGCATGATGTGTCCCCTTTAAATCCTTGTTGTAATCCCATAATATGAAACGTGGAATTTCTTCTCAAGGTAATCAGAATCTCATACCAGCCCAAGCGTAGTCTGAAGTCATGATCATTTTGTGCAGGGTGACGGATGCTTTCTGGCATGAACTTACTGCACAGAGATGTTATAGATCCCTGTTGTAATTATCATGTACTTTATATAATTTTAAATGAATGTTTTTGCTTTGAAAAAGAAATGTAGTGTTTTAAACTGGTGGCAGTCAATTCATCGCAGTGTGTCAGACTGCTGTTTGCCACAATGTCATTTCTAACTGAAAATGAGATAACATTTTTTTCCAAAAACGTTCATGGTCACCATGTACCAGAATAAACTGCTATTTGTGGTCAATATTTCATCATTAAACCTAGAATACCCTGCACTCTGGAGCAATGGTGTTCTCAGTAGACAACCTTTTTACTGCTTGTTTGTGTTTGCAGTAACTTGTGTCCCCTAGTGTATATGGTCGTACAACTTAGTGCTCAAAGGGCTATTTCTATGTTTTCGGAGGAATCTGGACTACATTTGAGTCTGCATTTGAACATTTAAAATACTGGTCAAACCTGCTATGAATTAATCCACTCTGTCTGTCTACTATCTGATGATTTTACCTGAAAAAAACTTTTTCAGTTTTTTGCAAAATGGGCTTTAATTGCAGAGTCATAGGGCCCATGAGGGGACATATAAGGAGCGGCAAATAGGCCAGTCCAAATCACCATTGCTCTAGAGATATAGAGCCAATATACAGCTTATAAAATTAACCTTAATCTCAAAGATTCTTGTTAGTTTTATTCATACTGAGCAGCCTCTTAAGTTAAATTTTTAATATAACTGATCTGAACTAGTTATTAACGCTACCATGGTTTTTAGTAGTTCTTGTTTTACACATAGACACTGCAGTTTTGGTAGATATAATTCTTGCAGGCGAGGCTTCACATTAGTTTTCCTGGAACTTAACCGTACACTGTTCACAAAAACACAATCTTTAATTTTTCTATTTTTGGGAGTGCTTATAAATATTTAAATAAAACAGAAACGTGACTTTGACAAGATTTCAGTAAGTAAATTTGTCTGATGGTGTCTTTTTAATGTTGCTTTTTCCAGAACATAATTTATGACCTGCATCCTGTCATTTTTTTCACTGTTTTGACTGTGTCTAGGTCAGATTTTAGCAGCTGTTTATAGTAATAAATACATGCTTTGAAGCACACTGTTATTTTTCCCTCAGTTTACACACTGTTGCTTTAAGATCAGTATTAGTCCACTTTTTCTAAACTCAGAAACCCTCTCTATTGTCAGATTTCATTAAGTAACCCAACTCTAAATGCATATTAAAATGCAGTTCCTTCACTTTAAAGATGTCAGAGGTTACTTTATCCATATAGGTCCCAGGAAGATATTAAGTGATTAATAAAATGTGTATATTGTAAGTTATTAGATGAAATATGCAAAGGCAAAGCATCCTTTAACTTGTTCTCTCCTGTGCAGGCAGCAGCAGCTGTGTCTGATACCTGAAACCACAATCACAAACTTCAGATCATTTTACTCTAACCGAAGGCCATTCATTATTTACAACTGTCTCTTTCCCTTCTTCACTCACTCTTCAGAGGCTCTTTTTCACCTTTTGCTTCTCACTTATTTTAATGCTTACGTTTTAAGATTACAGTACAAAAAATATACTAAAATTGTCATGATTTAAAGATGTTAGAGTTTTTTGGGTCCCCCCCCCCCCCCTTATGATTATGTTTTCCAGGTGGTGCTTTAGTTAATTCCTTTAGGTTTTGTTTCTTGTTCTGTTTATGTAGCATTTTTTATGTTCCTGTTCCTTTGATCAGATTGTGTCCTTAGATTTCTGTTTAGCTCCAGTCATGTTTTGTTTTCACTCTCAGCCACTGCCAAGTAATCAGTTTCATTCAGTCCACCTGAGTCGTGCCAATCAGTCTCCTTGTTTTCACCTCTGCCATGCCATGTCATGGCAACCCAAGCCGAGCCTGTCCATACCCTCGACTGTTGTTTTCCCAAGCCTGTTCGTGCCTGCATCTCCTACCTCCTTCTTGCTGTGAGTTTTCTTTTTGTTTTTCATTAAACCTTTTTCAACTCACTGTGCTGCTCCTGCCTGTCTGCATTTGGGTCCGCCCCAAGACCCTCACCTTGAAAAAAAATAGCAAATAATCTATCTACTTTTAGGAATCTAAAAGAAAAAACATCGAAAAGTAAAACCAATCTGCAAACTATCTTACAGGAAACCTGGGAGGTAGTTTACACATTTGAAATCTGCAACCTTACTGTCAAAAGACAGATTGTTGCCTAATTCAGAACGTAGTTTTGGTTTATTGTCTTAAACACGCATTAATTTTTAAGAAACATATTTTATTAAAAACTATTTTCACATATGAACAGTAAATTGTAAAACAACACAGGCATGTAGAGCAAACATTTAAGGGGTCCAAAGTGACAAGAATGTAGATGTATTTTAAGAAGTAACAAAGTCTACATCCACCTGCATCTCACAGTAAATTGTTCATAAGCAGATGCATTGATTCACTGCCCTAAATGGTTTCAAACCTTGAGAAATGAAACAACGTTAAAAATATAAAATATACATTAAGCATACAGAGCGAGGCACTGTATGCATAACGTATATTTAACGTGGATTTATAACCCTACACCCACAAACTTGGGGGCTCTAGATGGACTAACTGTCTACTTTTAAGGCTAGGCTTAAAACTTTTCTTTTTGATAAAGCTTATAGTTAGAGTGGCTTAGGTTATCCTGAGCTATCTCTGTAGTTAGGCTGCTATAGGCTTAGGCTGCTGGAGGACATAATGACCACTCTCACCCTCTACGCTACATTCTCACACTACTCTTCAATTTTGTATTATTTGCTGTTATTTCACCTTTTAACTTTGTTCTCTCTCTTTTCTCTTCCTAGAAGCTACACCTGGCCTGACTCTGTGTCTACCTGTGACACCTTTCTGGAGAGGGGCATCGTCCAAGCTTCTGCTGGCAACAACTTAATACTCACCCTCTACCGATGATCCACATGGCCCTGTCTTTCAGTGTTTAACCCTTTCTCTCTCCTAGACATGGCGATTGACTGAGCTTTTGCTGTGACTAACTCTATGTGCTCTCTTTCAGACTCTAACCTTGAAAACTGGCTCAGAGTTTATATGTTCTTTCTTTCTAGGTGAAACGACTAAAGGAGCTACATCCATTAACATTTACTTTCCTTCCTATAGAAAGTACTCCTGGATCAGTGCTTCTTTGTTCTCTTTGTGTCTCTGCTCTGTTCTCTCTAACCCCCAGTCGGTCGTGGCAGATGGCCGCTCACACTGAGCCTGGTTCTGCTGGAGGTTTCTTCCTGTTAAAAGGGAGTTTTTCCTCTCCACTGTCGCTACATGCATGCTCAGTATGAGGGATTGCTGCAAAGTCAACGCCAGTGACTGTCCACTGTCTCTACATGCTCATCCAGGAGGAGTGAATGCTGCAAGTCACTGACTGGATGCAATCTGCTGGGTTTCCTTAGATAGAAAAACTTTTTATCTAATTTGAATAAATAACTGAATCTGACTGCACTGTTCAATGATTAGGATTAATTGGAATGTATGTACCTGAGTTTTGTGAAGTGCCTTGAGACAATATGTGTTGTGAATTGGCGCTATATAAATAAACTGAATTGAATTGAATTGAAACTTCAATGTATTTAGTAGAAGGGCTTTTTTTCCAGAATTTGAAAGCAGACCTATACAGTACAGGTGTGCAGTTCATGAAACAGTTTTTAATCCATTTTAAATCTTCCAGAAGTTAATATTTGTGTGTAATTGTAATGTCTGCCATCCATTATAAATACTGTATCCAGTCCACCAGCTTATACGGCATGATCTACACATTAATCTTTGTAGTCAGATGTTATCACTACCTAGTACCTGTGGAGGTGTGTACCTGGGATAGGTGGGAATAAAAATCTAAAAAAGGGTGCCATGTATATGTATTCAACCCAATATATCCACCATTGGAATATACTGAGATGGTTTCTGCTGCTTTCTGGGCTTCTTCTACTTTGTAACTGATTGCTGCTTGAAGATCTTCAAGCTGATTGGCTTGAAGGACCAAAGGGACTGTAAAACTGCACATCTGACTTGACTCACTTGGCTGCTATACACTTGTTTGTTAAGACATTAATGCTTTTTGTAACCTGTACATTTTTATTAGATTGGTTTTATAGGGGAGAGCTGTCATTTGTTTAATTCAAGCACTCAAGTTTATATCGGTATAATTTGTAGATTTGTACGTTTCTTTCTTTGTTGTTAGAAAAGTTCGATTTTTATTTTTCATTTGGGATGTTTTGCTTGTTATGTTGATCTGAGTCCCAATAGCCTATTATCAATCTTTAAAATTTATCTGTCTTCTTATATCACTGTATAGATTTATATTAGCCTCTAATACCCATTGACCAGTCACGGGATGTGACAGTCCCCTTTATTCTGATACCCCTAAACAAAAATCCAGTGCAATCAATAGCCTTCAGAAGTCACCTAGTTAGTATATGTAGTCCTCTTGTGTTTGCTGAATGTAAGTAAAAATAAACAAGACGGGGGTGGAGGTCTATATTCCAGAAGGACAAAACATGAAACATACACTCAAAGCTACAATGGAATGGATTATAACATAATTAGGTGGCAAAGTCAAAATCAAAGCCCAAAGTCCAAACTTAAATCTAATTGAGAATCAGTGGCAAGACTTGACAGTTCACAGTTGATCTCTATCTAGTTTAATTGTGTTTTAGCATTTTTTGCAAACAGGAATTAACAAAATAAATCAGTGTGTATATGTGCAAAGCTGGGGGAGACCTACCCAAAAGAACTTGCACATCTAACTGCAAGTATGCACTTATATCGTGTTGGGCTATCACATAACATTCCAATGAAGTAGATCGAAGTTTGTAGCTATAGTGTAACAAAATGTCAAAAGTTCATGGGGTATGGGTCATTTTGCAATATATTGTGTTGCTTCCTCAAAGCTTACAGTACCTGAAGAGGCATGTACAGTAAAACACAACCCAACAGCTGACAAATGATATATAGAAGAAGGAACACATCAAATTTAAGGTAAGAAGTTCATTTATCTCTTATTTCCTAACTAAGGTGTAGGCTAGCCAAAATGTTTTTGTGTTTCATGTTCAATTCAATTCAGTTGTATTTATATAGCCCCTATGTCTAATTCTACTGTCTGGCATTATTAAAAAAAACAATAATAATCTTTATTGTTGGTTATTTATCTACATTTAACCCTGGGAACTCTTGCCCCACATGACATTTTTCATCATAAACGTTAAATTTAGCAAAATAATTCAAGTCAAACTCATTAAATTAGAGGGAAGATGCATTTTGTATTTTCTAATGAAAAATAAGTTAAATTAGCCTGAAATGCCACACATGGTCCATAGAAAGCAAACACATCTATCAATAACCCTTTAAGGCACAGTTTATGTACGAAGGACTTGCCTTCAAACCCAGTACTGGCTGTCTTTAAGAGTTGGTGTAGGGGACGGGGATCTCCAAGAAGTTTTAAGTCCTGCAGGAGAAACTTGGGGCATATTACCACAACCTAAATTTTCTCTTTCGCCACTGTTACGACCTCTGGTTATTCCATCCCTACTGGCTAAATCAGATTCAAACGGCCCCCAGAAGGTCATTCCAGGAGCCAGACTCCTTCTTGGGCTCATGGGTACCCTGGGGGAGGAGGGGCAGCTTGCGGAGCCGAGTTGGGTGACAAGCACGTTGGGCATGGCCACACTTCTCTCCGGCAGGCCCATGTAAGGGCTATCCTCAGTGGGTAGCTGCACTGCACCCAGTTCATGCATCAGTCGCTGCCGAGCTTGTTTCTCTTTGCGATGGCGAAAAACCAGAATCAGAACCACAAGGATTACAATGAGAAGCAAACAAGCCAGCAGTGGTAGGATAATGAGGAGGGGATCAGAGGCAGGACGGGGGAGGATCTCCACATGAACCAGGTCGGGGATTGGAGGGCTTATAGGAACCTGCATTTCTGGGACAGGAGGAGTGTGGGGCTGTGGAGCATGAGTGTGCCCTTCTACTGCTATCTCTGGGCTGCTCCCTGATCTTCCTCCATGACTGCGCGTACGGTTCCCCCAGCGGCTGTGGGGCTTCACCTTTCGATGAGTCTTATTTTGGTTATTATTTGACAAAAAGTGAGGGTGCAAACTCTCGGCAGTCGTACTATGCATCACAGACTCTCCATGTCCAGCTCCTGGAGTCGTTCTATTGTGTGCTCCAAAATAGGTGGTTGTGCGTTCGTGACTTGCACCATGCGCTTTGTGGAAACCTCTTATGCTGTGACGCATTTGGTGGTGGGGAAAGATGGTAAAGTGAAGCTCGCCCTTTGCTGGCTGGACGTTTCCGGCCTTTAGCAGGAAGGTGAAGGAATCATTGAGTGGCGTGGCTGGTGTGTGGCCACGGGCTTTTGTGAGTGAGGATTTATTTTTGTGAATCTGGCTGTCAGCGTCACTGAGAGTCTCTTCAATAGCAACTCGGCCCTGCACGACATCTCTGAATGTAAATGACCTCAGAGCCTCTGATGCATGGTTTGGGTCGTAGGTAATCTGTATACGTGGAAACAAAATTATTGCATCAAGACTTTCGTTAGCAGTTCATACACATTTTGTAACACTCTCCACACTTATTTGCATCCCTGATAAATATGTTTAAAAGACTTGAAGTAAACTGATCTTTTATGGCATAAGCACTATTTGACATTTATTCACTGGACTGAAAACGCTACCATCTTCCGATACCTTTCACAATACTACTTTGCTAGTATAAGTATAGTTTTTCTACAGGATTTAATTCTGGAGACTGATATGGTTATAGAGGAAGATTAAATATGTGTTAGGTGAACCATTTAATTTTTGATTTAAACATATATTTTGGATCAGCTTCCTGCTAAAAAACTTAATGAACATCAGTTTAAGTTTCCCGGTGGAAATCAACGGATTTTTTTTTAGAAATATCTGCTGTTTTGAAATTTTTAACACCAACTCCTCTGGAAGACAAACACAATCACAGATCCCCCAACATACTTATGTTTCACACTCTACCTGGAGAGTTTGTTGCTGAAATATTTAATCTTGATCTCATCTGACCGAAGCACACAGTTTCAGTTAAAGTACCAGCAATGTTTTCATTCTCCACATATTTATGCTTGTGATGGTAGGACAGAAAAGTATTTTTCCTGGGATGCTTCTCAAACAACCAGCTAGCATGAACTGTAAATAGGATCTTGCGGATTTTATGGAGATTTGGTGACCTACAATTGTCTAAGATTTGGAGATGCTTTTCATCTGCTTTAACATACACTCACCGGCCACTTTATTAGGTACACCTGTCCAACTGCTCGTTAACGCAAATTTCTAATCAGCCAATCACATGGCAGCAACTCATTGCATTTAGGCATGTAGACATGGTAAAGATGACCGGCTGCAGTTCAAACCGAGCATCAGAATGGGGAAGAAATTATTTAAGTGACTTTGAACGTGGCATGGTTGTTGGTGCGTCTCAATTTGGTGAGTCTCGATTTCTGCTGCGACATTCAGATGGTAGGGTCAGATTTTGGTGTCAACAACACGAAAGCATGGATCCATCCTGCCTTGTATCAACGGTTCAGGTTGTTGTTGGTGGTGTAATGGTGTGGGGGATATTTTCTTGGCACACTTTGGGCCCCTTAGTACCAATAGAGCACCTTAGGGATGTGGTGAAATGGGAGATTTGCATCATGGATGTGCAGCCGACAAATCTGCATTACTGTGTGATGCTATCATGTCAATATGGACCAAACTCTCTGAGGAATGTCGCCAGTACCTTGTTGAATCTATGCCATGAAGGCTTAATGCAGTTCTGAAGGCAAAAGGGGGTTCTACCCGGTACTAGCAAGGTGTACCTAATAAAGTAGCCGGTGAGTGTACTTACTCTGTTTTGTAGGAGGTTATACCTGTTCTCTATCTTTCCTGTTTTAAAGAATAACTCAGAGCAACTGGACTCTGTGTGACAGAAAGACATGGATTCCCAATTAAAACCTGAACTATGAACTATACTATATATACTCTAGTTAAATTTGGGATTTTTGCTAATTTAATTTTAATGTAAGATTATACCACTGCGTTTAAGGATTTATTTAAGTTCTTCTACACATCTTTACTCAGGGTGCCAATAATTGCACAGGGTGCTGTTGATTACTTAGATTTCACGTGCAAACGTTTTGTTAATGGGTGCTTAAAGTCCTACAGAAAAGCTTCAGATCTAAATGAATATAATATGAGAGTCTGTGAGAGGAGCACAAAATCCAAAAGATTACAACAAACAGATTTACCTTGACCAATTTTCCATGTTTTGGCGGAGAGAGAACCTCAAAGACCGGATCGACCCTGCTGATTCGGGCCAGCTCAGAGGCATCAATCATAGCTTTGCCCAGTTTCACTGCAATCCCACTCGGAACTCTAACTGGCTCTCTAAGGTAGATCAGAGGCCTCACAGTAACATTCACTGTCTGCCCTGTCACTCTCCCATAGTCAACACCAGCAGCCCAGGCTGACACTGAGATCTGGAAGCTGTCCTCTGATTCGCTGAGATCAGTCATGTGATAGACAACCCGACCAAACTGGAGGTCCTGGTGCCGGAAGGTGGTGACCTCCTGGTCGTTTATAGCAATGCGCCCATGACGTGGGTGCTTGGTGACTGTGTAGGAGATATTGGCCTGCCTCTGACCGTTGGCTTGAGCTGCCAGCTGGTTGGTTGTCAGCACCACCGCCGTGCGGCCTTGAACCAACGACAGGCCGGTGTTGTTAACCATGGAGACAGACGGCTTAACCACCTCCAAGCTAAACAGCTTGTAGAGCGGACGGTGATGACCATCAGTGACATTGAAGTAGAAAACTCCAGTTGAGACCTCACCCTGTGGAAGAAATCACAGCAATAGCCCAAAAAGAAAGGCAGAAAAGAAATTGACAGTTTCTTTTTACAGTTTTTATAAGTACTGAGATTAGTCTTTTTCACCTGCTGTGTAAAATGTAGTCGGCCATGGTTGACGTCATACTGGGTGAAAGAGGTCACTGGCTCAGGTCTTTCTCCCAAAGTTAGGTAGCCATTGTTGGGCTTACTGATCACAAGGTAGTGCAGCTCTTCTGGTGGAGTATCGTGATCCTCAACCTTGAAAAAGTCATCAGAAAAGACTTCAGAAAAAATCCGTAATGGTAAAATCAAAGCATCTGTGTGCGCAACAGCCTTAGAGAGAGAGAGAGAGAATTTGGCTATTTGTAAAACCTGTAGGGTGTTAAAAAATCTAATGGAGCAGAAGAGGCATAAGTGCTCAGAAAACACAGGCCGGGGAAAATTCATAAAGCTATTGCTCCACATTTCCATATTTCTTGTGCACACTGTCTGCCTTTATTTCTGTAGAGGAGATATGAAGCACAATACAATATTTAATTTTGACTGGATTTCAACAACAGGGAATGAAAAAATATAATATTGTAATGGTAGATTATTTAAAAAAATATATTTTCCTTCATCTAGTTTAAAAGGCATATGGAAGTACTGAAGAACAAAGTATAATAATAAAATTAGACCTCACTTGAAATTACATAACCTGGCTAAATCTATGCGATCTGCATCAACAAATCCAAATTACATGAAAAATATTTAAAAAGTGTCCAGGAACATTAGGTTTCTCAAACAATTGCCAACAATGAGGAGGGACTTGTAATTCAGAGAATGGTACAATTTCAGGTGTTAGTTTGACTCTTGTTTTTAAAAGCTGAGCACACCTCTTTTGTCACTAAGTGTATCCATCTTTAATTAAAACACTGCATTCTGTGTCAGTCTTTCTTTCTGTTAGCATATCTTAACAATTTCTTGGAGTAACCTGCATCTTTCCTTCTTTATCTATGCAAAGCCTGCATTCAAAGTCTTACTTCTGGAGGACTTGGGTTTTTTCAAAATAAAAGCAGCCTATTTGAATTAAGAAGCAGTGGGCCAGGTCTGAGTAAGATTTGGCCATTTGTTTAAAAAATCTGTATAACAACAGGATGCTTCTTTAAATTTTCTTCGTCTGCATCAAACATTAGCACCTAAATATGTCACAAAATCGGCATACTGCAAAAAGTGTTCATTTTCGAGAATCTGGTACCTTTAGCTTTGGCAGTGATATAGAAAAATACATTTGAGAGCAGATCTTTCTCTGCCTGAAACTAAATATCATACAAGAAAAGAGCTAATGGTGCATTTCTAATTAGCAATTCATAAGCAAATAAGACAGGTCACACTTACTTTTTTCTCAGTGTCTGATTCATAAATTCATAAAAATGAGAACTATCATTAAACACTGGCCTACCTGAAGGTTGTCAGGTCCAAGAATGACTCTCTCCCCAACAACAACCTTCATGCTCGGGGCTCTACTCCTGATTAATGGCGGGTGGTCATTGACGGGCGTCACTGTGATGTTGAACATCTCTGTCACTGCCACACCGTCCATGGCAGGGTGGCGATGAGAGGCAGTGCCCAGTGCTGGAAAGGAGGATGAGGAAGGAGAGTAGAGAGGGGAAAAAGAGGAGGAAGTGGAGGAATCAGAGGAAAAGGCAGACAAGGATAATGAAGAGGAGGAAGAGGAAAGATGCAATGGAGCCACCCAGGCTCGAAAAGTGAAGCTGTCCTTTGTCGTCTCTGAGTCGTCGTGGAGGTACATGATGCCGAACTTGTTCAGGGTGGCTTGTGAGAAATCTGGCTGGCTCCTGTGAGAAAACATCAAAACCCAAAAGGAAGGTTTATTTGGAATCCAATAAAATGTATCACATTTTCTTTCCTCAAATTTACTTTAACACTTGCAATTTGGCCATCTTGGGTAAGGCATGCACTACATTTAAAGATAAACTATTTTTGCAAGATGTCACCTGGTGAGATTGTGTCCCTGTATGGTCAGAGCTCCATGTTGGGGCAGAGAAATCACTCGGTACATGATGTGGTGGTCCTTTCTGTGGGACTCTGGAAGGTTTCCCAGCAGGTTAGAGGCATCGAGCTTAGAGCGGTCAATTGTCACTCTGCCTCCTTCAGCCACCACTGCACCTGGCAAACAGAAACAGAAAGAAAATTCTTCCTACTTGAACTTTTCTTTGTGTCCAGGAAAGAGAAGGGAGTCGAGCTGAAAGAGAGGCAGTACCTGCATTGTTTAGTAGTTTAGTCCTATGTTGAGGGATACCAAGGTGTTCATTGGCTTGGTAGGAGATTAAAATGGTGAAGGTGTGTGGAGGTAGAAAAGCTGGAGGAGAGGAGACGGTGAAAGAAAAGGAGTCTGCAGCCGACCACCCAACTGACTCTGGCTTGTTCTGATCATACAGGATCAACCCGTCATTCACCTGAGAGGGAGAGAGACGATCCAGTCAGGAGGGAGGAACTGCAATTCCTGATTATTTCAAGGATATTTTGCCAAGGAAAGAAAGCAGTCTTATAAAATGTTAAAATGGTTAGCGAATTAACAATTTCTTACCTTAGTTATATTTGTTACTTAACATCATCTTTTCAAGACATTTGTCAATAATATCAGGAAATATATTACTAGTTGATCATATTCTAAATTTAAATTTTATGTAATGAATATATAAAACTATGGATTTTAGTGTAATTTTCAGTTTGAAAGAAACACACTAATATTGAAAATAGTTTGGTCAGATATAAAATTAAATATATTTAGTAAAAAAGATATGGCAAATATATGATTTATAAATTCAAAATAATTAATACAAATATGTTTTGCAATGTTTTAAAACTAAATGTCCAATCCATATTGCTAGGAAAGCTGAAGTACATTCATTTACAAAATGTTGTTAATCAATGTTGAGAAATGTTTATGCTAACTTGGAAAAGTTTAATTTCAGATGTCTTAATAAAGATATTTGGCATTAAAATGCCCACTGACAGTGTATTTAAAAAGTGTACACATCAGTGTTTATATACCAGGTTTTTGAAATGATTAAAAATTAGACCATGATGAATCATTTCAAATCTTTTTTCATAAATAATTTGACAAAATTTGTACAATTCAACTGAAAAACAAAGCTTGCTAGGAAGCCTTTTCACCTTTCTACTACTGCACTCAAAAGCCATAAACGGCAATGGCTGCAGTGGTGTAAAAAACATCAAATCTTTTAATTTTTTTTCTTGTCATTTTTGAACACGCTGAAACATAAAAGAAAAAAAAAATCATGCATTCCTACCATGCTCTGTGTAAATGTGGAAATGTTTCTTAAAGAGTTATCGGGCATTCGTCTGACCAGGCGACCAAATTTAGGAGGAGCAGTCACAGCAAAAACCACGGACTGGATCCTTCCGATTTCACTGATGATGCTGGTAACAACCTGAAGGTCCTGCTCTGAGATCGGAGTCACGGAGCCTTCAGGAGGAACAGAAAAGGAAAGAGAAGAACATTTGACTGGCTACAGTTATGTGTATGGTTCTATCAGTATTTAATGCAATGTCGTTTAATTTATTGGAGTTATGGTAATTAATTTCTGTAAGCAAAGCACAATCTCTTAAAATATTTTAAATATATTTAATATATATTTAAAATAATATAAGGTTTCAGTTGGGGATAAAAAAAAAAACAACAGGTTGTTAAAACAGTTTACAGGAAACATTTGCAAAAAAAAACACCAGGCAATGGAAACAGAAATGAAGTATAACATTTGGCATTCATGCTTTGTTTTCTGAAAAGCTTTCAAAACTGTTGGTTTGCACACTTTCTCCCATTTTCTTCACATCCTGCTTTCAAAAGATGGTAAATGTTTCAAATCTACAAGTCACAACATTACTGGTATTTGAGAATCTGAAGGTATTTGCTCTGGCTGTAACTGACATAACTATACATACATATGAGTATTTTTCCCTTGCATGCATAACCTTTTAATTAAATCTGGACAAACTTTCAGTGCAGAATGACACTGTTTGCTCAGTAGCACTATTTAAGGAGCATATCTTCTTTTGTCTGTGGTTTGAGACTTAAAAGCGCTGCAAACTCTGGCTTTTACACATTTATCGCAATCAAACTACTTTATGCGTTTGATGAAGACTCTCTATGAAGGTAAATGCGTGGGCTGCATGTATGTTGTGTTGTATTTCACCCAGGCTTGATTTCATTTTAGGTCTAGTTGTTTACCTTTTCGGGTTTATAATTTGTGAGGCGAAAATTGATTTGTTGTAATATTTACCAGTATCAAGTTGTAATTCACCACATATTTACAGCAGCTCTGTTCTTGAATGAAATGAATATCACCTTGATCAATTTATTTACGTAGTGCTAATGAAACCACTTTTACTTAAATTGAAAAGATGCACTGTTACATTTAATTAAATATATTTTAAACTGAGACCAGAAGTAGCATCACTAGTCAGTGTCTGTTTTACACGTTACAGTACAGGATCACAGTATTACTATGCATTAGTGCTATTTTCCTTTTAGCTTAGTAATAATAATTGATTGTGTTTTGTGAAAGGTTATAGCCAAATTATAAGTAATGTCATTTGTAATGAGTGAGGTATACCTGGATACACCTCCATAGGGTGGTTCTTCTGTAAAGTTAGGACCAGAGCGTGGGCTGTTGTGCTGAAGATCTGCCGAGGAGCAAAGTTAACTCCATCATTCACCTGAAAGTGAAAGCCGCCCGATAACGGACCTGCAGGTGGGACAAGACAGGGTAAATAAACCAGTCTTTTACATCAGAGCCATGTTTGGACACTGACACTGCAAACAGGTCCGTGTGTTTACCGCTGTGCACAAACACCAGCTGTCTGCTCTGTATATGATTTTGGGTAAAGTTCAGGATGTGTCTGGAGGGGGCACTCTTCAGGGCCAAGTGACCGTTGCTCGGTGGTGTGACAACAAACTCCAGGCCCTCAGGTGGAGTATCTGAATCATCTGCACTGAGTTCATTTGTGCTTATTTCTGTTACAGAACCCACCCACACCTGCAGCACCAGAAAGACAAAACAGAAAGGACATTACACACTGGCTTTATTAATAAACCCCAGTAAGAATATTGATACAGCTCTCATTTCTAAAACTGTTCATCATTTTGTCCCTAAAACATATAACAGCTTACTTTTGATTTGTTTGTCACTCAACAGCAGTAAGATAGCGGGTTCAGCTGATGGGTTATATTTACTGGTACGTGCTACAAGAACCCAAATAATAGTCACCTTAAACAACACATGATGCCTGCACTCTCTGTCAGTTGAAAAACAAGCAGCATTTTGATCTTATATTAAATGCAGCCACACTGTATTAATTTACAAAGCATGTGACTTCCGTCTTTTATCAATGTTTAAGACTCTATGTTGCTATCTTGTGTCGATGGAGGTGGGTAATAAAAAAGCTTCCACCGCTTTTAAATCATTTATATATCAGTATTTTTGTCTCCTGCCAGGAAAACAAAACAGTAACTGAGAGGAAGACAAAATGCAATCATTTGTAAGGACTGTGGAAATATGATAGGCTCACTGCTAGCAATTATGAGTTTAACATCTGTTTCAGAGCACCCTAATGGCTCAAACATCAGCTTCTCTTTTGAACATAGACATTTTCTAGAGAATTTCCAACCTTTAGGCCATGGTTGGTGGTCACAACAGGTGTCTCGTCATTGACAGGTGTGATTGTGATGTGAACAGTGCACGGCAAGCTGTGCTTTTTCATCTCTGTTTGATTAGCTACAATTGTGAAGTTGTCCTTTGGTGTTTCACTGCCATCATGGACATAGGAGATGTACTCATGCTCCACCTAGAAACAGATGTTTAAATTAAATTACAACATGGTCTGTTTCAAATAATAGATTAGGAGATTAGTATTTCTTTTTTAAATGAAAGATTTTGATTTAATGTATTCAAAAATGTATTATTAGAATAAATTGGTGTAATAATGCACTTAGATAAGAAAAAGAAAAGACTTTTGGGTTATTAAGGTATAATAAAAGGGCGTACTGTAGCTCTTATATCTCTGAAAAGAAAGGAACAAGTCTAAGTTGAGGGATGAGTCTAGCTGACACAAGTTAGATATTTCTAAATGTGTTAAATCATACCTCTGTGTGTGTAAAAGCATTGATAGGCATCCCCGGGATACGGCTGTGCTCCAAGTGTCCAAACCTTGGTGGAACAATAACTTGGTAAAGGAAATTCAACCCTAAAAAGTGATGACTGGCAACCTTAATAATGCTGGACGTGAGAGGCATGGATGACCCTTCATCCAGGGTCAAGTTCAACACCTGAAGATTTAGGAAGCACAGATGATTACTGCAGTTAAACAATTTGCAAACTGTGTTCCATAATGGGTTTTAGAGCAAGTTTAGATCAAGTTTAAGCTTCAGATATTTTGCTACCTGAAGGGGAAGCAGGATAGGTATGATGTCGACCACCACCCTGATAGGCCCAACCTTTGTCACCCCATTGGTTGCTTCCAAGACGATAGAGTCATTGACGCTACCTGCAGCCTGCTGCTGATAAATGATTGATCTTTGGTTGAGATCTTCTTGAGTAAAGGTGTTTGTAAGCTGCTCTTTGAGTCCCTGGACAGAAAAATGGGGCCAAAAGATATTTAAACACAGTTCCTGATTGAATAACTGGGTATAAATTGCCTTGGCTGTATTATATAATGTGATTAAAAAAGTGGATATCTAAAATGTTTGTTTTTTACAAGAAAAAACTGAGTTACGGACTTAGCAATAGATATTGACTAAAGATAATAAATATTAAAATGTATTCTTACATCCGTTAAAGACTTTTACAAGTTTCGCCAAATAGCTTCTAACTTTTGGGGATCTTCATAAGTCATAAGGCTTTCCTCTTTATCTTGGAGATTAAGGCTCTATAGAAAATGGATGGATGCAAGTCGTAATGTTGCCTTACATACCTTTAATTTCCATTCTAATCAATCTTAAAAAGTGGAGTTATGACTGTGTAATAATGATCTCCAAAACAAAAAGAGCATTTAAAAGCTGTTATGTTCACTTACAAGAGACCAGGCTTTTAATTGCTATTTACTTAGTTATGTATAAAAAATAAGATCTGATTTCTCTTAACAAAAAAGAGGTACTGAGATATGATCAATAAGCATCAAAAAGCAACAAGTAGGTCCAAGACAAATAAAAAAACAATGCCCAAGAGACAAAATATAAAACCCCCCTGCTTTGGCCTTTGTCTGATGTTTGACTAAATCCACCTCTGAGTTCAATCCTCTCAGTTAAATAATGCAAGGTTGAGATGTTCCCTGCATTGATTACTAATGTTTAAAGAATAAATATAATTACTCTAGAAATGTGTTAGACAAGACGACCATTGATAAATGCTTAAGATATTCTAACTCTGTCAGCAAGCGCCTCCATGTGGTTACTTTCCAAACAGCGATTAAGTACAGTTCAAACACTTTCCCTTTATTTTTTCCTAAAAAGCTAGGATAATTATAGTTTATTGTGTAGAAATTTACAGATGGCTGCCAGTTACATCAGAGGAAGACAGGGCCATCAAAACAAAGTGACATTTCACAACTAAATTTATTTTTTCTAATTCTCAGAGACTTTCTGATAAATATTTCCATTCATTTCTGCTCGCTGTGCAATGTGTTGAGAAAACTAGTTTTTAAGGTGGTTACGTTCATTTCTCACTGTGAGGTGAAACCTATAATCTTAGACTATCGATATGTCTAGTAGTAATCGGTATACGTCATGACTTGACACAGTTTGTTGCTGATTACAGTGGACAATTCCAGTCCCACTGGACCAGCAGAGAACACACCTTTTGAAGGTCCTGCTCCTTTCCAAGTGCATTTTCATGCTTTATACTGCCAGATAATCTATAAATGATGCCCACTGTAGGAGGGATTTGGACAGTGAAGACTATTTCCGAGGGTAAACTGTCCTCATGGACCACCTGGTTTAAAACACAGATAAAAAAAATCAATGCTGACAGAATAACAACAGTAATGATATTATTATTAATTATACAAAGCATTATTTTATACAGTTGTGGGTTGGCAATGGTGATTATGGAACAGATTATTTAAAATCTGGCAAAACAGACAACTGCATGTATTGTTCCTATATTATGAAACCTTCCCTCTCTCACCTCTATATCTTCTCTGCTTATGGAGGTATTCTGTCCCTCAGCCACCACGACTGGACGGTTGGTTTTGACAGTTGGAGGCCTGTGATGACTCTCTAAGTAAATTTTCACTGGCACTCCAATATCCAGATGCACCTCCCTCCTCCCCCTTTCAGTCAGCCTCTCAGTGCTTCTTTCTCTCGCTCTCGCCGTCACATTGAAAACATCTAACAACTCGTGGCCTCCGCTGTGGTGATAGGCCAGACGCCCCGCCACCAGGTCTCTCTGGGTGAAAACTGAAATGGCATCAGTTCCTATGATTGCCTCCTTCTGCCCATCATTAAAGCAGAGTACACCATGTCTAGGAGGAACGTAGACCTCGAAAGTCACTTCCTGGGGGTCCCGAATGTCGAGGTTGCTGATGACACTCAGGTTAACAGAAGTCAGGGCTGCAATCCCACTCTGCTGGACCATGAGACCTGTGTTGTTCTCCACCTGCAGGTATGGATCCTGTGCCATCACCTGCACCAAATAGGCACATAGAAAATTGTTCAAGAATATAGTCTAATCACATTATGACTGATTCTGAGAATCAAAATGTCTACATAAATCCAGGGAGCCAAAGTTAAAAGAACATTTTGAAAGGCCTTCAGAGATTACAAGAACGTCTGGCTACTTGAAATGACTGAGGACTATTTGCTAGCTTTTAACAGATTGTTAAAGTCACTATTCTCTTTGAGTGGTTCTCTGTTTTATACCAGAGCAGCATTATCTCATTCAATATCTAGCTGTAGACAAACAGTTGAAAACTTTTCCCTTGACATTTAAGCTAATTATATAACTCTTTATGGGAAGAGAAAAATTCCAAACCAAAGAGGAAGAAGATGATGTGCTGTCCACTGTTACTTGACTATAAAGCTACAATTATCTACAATAAAATAATAAAATGTAAAGAAAGAGATGTATTTACCTCCAGCAGCGCTGAAACATAATGTTTCCCATCTGTTACAAAGAGCACAAAGCGTCCAAAACTCACCCCACCGTGGATAAACAACACCTTGTTCTGAGGAAAGTAAAATACAATAAGCAGTTAGGACAAAATGTATAGCAATGAATATGGTTTAGAAAGGATGCAACATTTAAACTAAGAATTTATTTTCTAGTCCAAACCAAAGAAGTGGTTGTAAAGTCTAAAAAGCAATAAAGGGGAGTTGTTTAACAGTGAGAGATGATAATAGTTTCTGTCTGACACAATCATTTTCACAAAAAAAGCTGTCCAACTGTTTTCATGTTTCTCTGTTACATTCCTAAAATGTATACAATTGTATTTAGTTTTTATTTAAACAGTGCTTCAGAAATGTTATATAAATAAACAGAACCAAGCAAACGTTTCTCTTATTCTCTGATTTGAGTGTGTAAATAGCCTTACATCTGCAGAACAGCCCTGGCACACTCCTTCAGAAAGCTGTGTCACCATGTTTTTAACTTTATGTGATGTCGTCTCTACAGCTAGAACCATAAGCCTGTGCGTCAAGTAAAGTGCCCTCTGGGCATTTTGATACACCTGATGATGTTTAGAAGGCCTTACAATGAATTCATCTTTCCAGGCATAATCACCCTGACGAATCTACAAAACCTGACCTTTTTATTAGAGAACATTTACTCAACTGGTAAAGAAAATAATTGTATTTTATAAAATCCCTGGTGACACAATCATTATTGCCTCTTATATTTCCTCTAAAATAAATAGAGTTGAAGCATATTACACCGTATAAGGTTATACTTTGTTTATTCAGATGACCACTGTGTTTAAGAATCATGATTTGGTAACCCATGACATTCTGTTTCTATAGGCTATACAGTATATGCAGCAGCATTACCCTGTTGATTAAGAATGGGACATCACACAAGTTCATTTGTGTGAAGGCAGACAAGCAAATAATTTGCCAATATAGTGTATGTTGTGACACAGTGTCCCTTTTCTCTGAGCCACTCTTCAAAATGGGAAAGATAAGAGGACATGCCTGTTAAGCAGGCCAGATGTGCACTGATCCTCTGATTGCAGTCTGGATAAGGCAACAAGAAATAATAATCTCCTGAAGATACCTATATGTAACGTTTAAAACAACTGGAGCTGTGGCCAGCAAGGCTGGATGAAGACCAGTGATAGGTGAGATGACTAAACACCACTGAGACTTTAACTGGAAGCATGTGCTTCAGTGAGATAAAACTAAGATAAATCTTTCCTACAACAAACACTCCAAGTGGGTTTAAACAAAAATCCAGTTGCTTCTGTTAGAAAACTAAAAAGAGGTAAGTTGGTTCTTTTATCAGGATTATTATAAAGTGTCCTTGGCCAGTTTAACATATTAGTGGTTTACCAGACACATAATTAAACTTCACTTAAAACTATCCAAGTCCTCAAAAGTAAATCTCTGGAAGATATAAATAAATTGGGCCAAAATAAAAGGTCAAAGAGTTCTCCGCATTTTTTAACCTTGGGAGATGTGATAGGACAAGACCAAGTGCTGTTTTATGAGTAGAAATGTTTGTACGAAATATTTAAAGCATGAGACCAGTAGGTGTGGCTTAGTCATTTCTTAACATGGGATGTTTTCCTCACTAATAGATCTACTCAGTTGTACTGTTCTAAAATTGTCAGCGTGAAAATATACCACGGCAAACAAACAAACCAGCTGTGCAGAAGGTGTGGAGGGGCAGTGGGACTGTTTACATTACACTAGCAAATTTCTGTTCCTACCACTAGCTGTGTCACATTAATCTCTCGGACTTTCTACTTTCCTACACAAATTTAAGCACAAGTCAGTAAATGTGTAAAAGCTTTTACATAACGATTCTGTAACCTCATTCATGAAGTTTATTCAGAGCTAAATGCTAACCTGCTCAAGGTCCCGCTGCGTGAACTCATACAGCCTGTGACTGGGATTACTGGCCAGCACCAGCTCCCCCATTGGAATCCCCCTTCGTGTGTAGACCAGCCAGCTGTCCTCAAAATCCGAGTCATCATCACGGTAGCGCAGGTCTTTCAGGGTCACCAATCTCTGTCCATCACGGGCCACGTGGAAGACCTTGTCGACAACCCTGACAGGCCTCTGATCGTTGACGAGCTGCACTGAGATGTTAAAGGTGTGCTCCGCAGTGTCTCCATCTTCCTTCTTGCTTGTGTGTTTGTGTGGTTTGTAAACAGCGATTTGAAACGTGAAGTAATCCTGTTTGGTCTCGCTGTCGTCGTGAACGTACATGATCCGCTCCTCTGTGATGTCCTCATTGGTGAAGGTCGTTATGTTGTCGTTGATGGAAGTTGAGTTGGACAGATTGATCTTTCTTAACTGCCCATGCCTGGGGCTCACTGTTACGTTATAATGAACCTCCCGGTTACTCGCCGTGTGAGTGAACAAAATGTCCTTCGTGATCACTTTACTTGCTCCTTCGAGGATCGAGAGGCATTTATTAACGATGGTTACAGCACTCGACTCGGTTTTGATGTTGATCCTGAAGTCATAAGGTGTTGAAGCGGCGTGAGCAGAAAACACCTGAAAGCTGAAGGAATCTCTTGTGTCATCGTGCAGTCTGTTGAAGAGGTCATACTTGACCAAACCCTCTGTGATGTTCTCTTGGCTAAAGGTTGAGTTCCTTTGCAGAACCTTTTGGTTGAGGAACAACCGTCCTTTCTTTGGAACTGTCAGGACTCTGAAGAAAAGATCACCCTCACTGATTTTAACACCTTTAGAAATCACATGAAGGTCTTCGGTTGTGAGGACGGCACTCTCAAGGCCAATCACTTCCATCTTGCTTCTCGTTACCTTCAATTGAACCCAGCGGATCTCTATAGGGAAAACAACCTCCTCTTTGGCTATCGAATTAATAACGATTTTACATTTGAATTGGTCCATAATGTTGTTCTGAGTCTGAATTCCTTGGTAGGTGCCGATATACCGGATCCTTTCCTTTTCCAGAAGTCTCTGTGAGAAAAAGGTGGTGGATTTCCATTCGCCACTTGAGTGCAACCTCTGGATCTCCCCAAACTGTGGCAACTCCGTCACATCATACCACACATCTACTGAACTATCAGCCACATTGACCTGTACTGCTAGGTGACTGGTGCTGATGATGGCAGCTTCACCCTGGTTCACCTCCAGTCCAGTTTTATTCACTAGTTTGTATTCAAGTGACAGTGCCATGATCCTTAAAACTACTGCGTTGCTGACCTGTAAATATGAAAGGAAAGGAAATGTTTTGGAAAATCCATGGAAAAGATGTCTTTACTATCCAGAAATTTGGTTAGAAAGTAAAAGTTCAACACAAAAAACTTTTACTGATGTCTAATTGTGGATACAAGGTAATTTCTAATAGTTGAATGTGATCTTGATCAATTGGGCTTTCTCAAGATTTCCCTTTAAAGATTTTCCTTAAACTTTGGCTGTTAAGACACAAGCATATTGTATATTGTGGATAGGCGCTTGAACAATGGAGCTGGTTGACCATCTGACGAACCAATGTCATGTTTTTAACCCAAAGAAATCAGATCATTTCCTGCAGATGGAAACATTTCCAAAGTTTCTAATAATTCTTATTATACTTTTTTTGAACAACAAAGAATGTATAAATATTAGACATAACTGCTCATTTCTGATCCTACCTTCTTTCACCTCTGAGTTTATTCGATCCAAATCACCCCTTTTGCCAGGTCTGATTTGGAAATAAAAAAATCATCTTCATCTCAAGGTGATTCTTTAGGTTGGACAGTTAAACACCATAGGAAAGAAAGGTAAAATGAATATATTCTGAATCAGCTTTTCAGTGTAAGTGTGTAAGAGAGTTATGTTTCAATCTGCAAAAGAGCCGCCTGCAGCAGTGACGTCCGAATACAGGCAAGTATCTGTTACTTCTCACCGTATTTGAGAACAGCATTTTGAGACTAAATTTAGGAGAAAACTCTTTAAATTGAATTATTGATCTAAATATAACCGACAGCAAAAAAAAACAAAGATATCTGACCAAGGTTTGACTATAAACTACCATGGTAGTACATGATTTACATGTGCCATGGCTATATTAATAGTTTACTCCGCTGATGTCAGATTAGTGGTTCATTTCTTGGGTGCATATTTTTCCAAACTTGCCCTCAATTTTATGATTTATTCCAGTGCCTATGTCAGTGCGTACTGAAAATGTAGGAAAGTGGACATGTAAGATCAATTAAGAAGCATCAAAATGAAGAAGTATCAGCAATAAAAAACAGAAAAACGATCTAAAGGCATGTCTTTAAGCAACAACAAAAAACAAAAATCCATCCAATACCTGACCTGTATATTAGAGGTAGGCAGCTAAACAATAGAAGAAAGCTGAAAATTGCCAGGTACTGGATAGAAAATGAATTAAAAGCAGCCAGAGTCCAAGGAAAAACTTCAGAAAGCCTGAACTACTGCTGCCTGAGATAATTAAAATATAAAGACAAATAATATAAAGATGACTCGAGACCTTTGAATAGTACCTTTAAAGTAAGAATGGGTAATAAGACAAACATTTCTATCATATTTTGTGGTATTTATTTTGATTAGAGTAAAAGTGACTAAAAAAGTGGGTAAAAACAGTCGCAGTCTGCTCTTGCAATAGATTGTATGCTGTGACTCTATGTCACAGCATACAATCAGAGCCCTTCAAACTTAAATACTGCTCCAAAAAATACAGTACTACATCACCAGTTACATTAGTAATATTTTTTAATATAATAAAATGTATTGCTTTTATAAACCCCAAAATGGAAAATAGTAAAATGATCAATTTATGCCACACTGTTAGTTTTTCAAGTTTGTAGACATCATTAACTGGGGATTATCGATTAAGCGATAAATCAAAATTTACAATAAAAATGTTTTTCTGATAATGGTAAACAATACATTACTAATTTCCCAATCTATACTGTAAATGGATAGTTAACTAATCCACTAAGGAAGAAAACATCGGTTTAACCCTTCTGAAATATTTTGCTTAAACAACAACTATTTTACTCCACTAGTTAGAATTTAGTAGCCATGTGTTTACTCACTCTATGCCCATCGCTGGCTCTGAGGACCAGCCTGGAGGCAGAAACTCCTGTGTGCACAAAGAAGATCTTACCCTCTTCCAGATCATTTAGAGAGAACAAGTTGATGGGACTGGAAGAGAGACACTGTCATGTTATTCTTAATGTTTCACCCCTTTATCTGTACTGCTACCTAATGATTGTTTACATCGAAAACCCCTGTACATATTTTAAGCTAAATCTAAATAGATCTGCAAAGCGCTGTGAGAACATCCCAGCCCATAACACCAACCTGCCAGGGTAATCTTGGTTCTCAAGGTAACCTGCTTGAGAATTGAGGTTCCCCATTGAGCTTAAAGCAAGATCCTCAGGACTGCTGTCAGGGTCTGAGACTCTCAGCATATCTGTTGTCAACTGACATGGAGAACACATTCATTTGACTGTCTTCTCTTGAAATAGCTCAGCGTACTCTATATCTGGACCTTCTAATGTGCCTACCTGTCTTTTGGACTTCTCCAGCAGAGTAAAAAGGTTTCCTTGTGGCAAGCTAAGAACAGGAGCATCATTAACCGGCGCAATGCTGATATTAAACCGGTGCAGATGATTGTCTTTCAGAAATGTAGGCAGCTCATTCTTATTATTAGAGAAGATTGAAAATATGAAGAAGTCATTCTGGTCCTCTGAGCCGCTGTGAACATACATAACCCGACCCTGCCACAGGTCCAGCATGCTGAAAGTTCGATCCTTCTCCTCTGTCCCTATTCCGATGATCCTCTCCTGCATTTCCCCAGGCAACCCATCTGGATCTGGATTGGGATTCAAATGCAGCTGACCATGAACAGGAGGCTCAACGATGCGACACATTAGATGTGATGGATGGATCCCCAGTTTGCGAAAATCAAGATTCACCTGGAAGAATGCAAAGTTATCAAACAATGTAAAGGAAAAATCCAGGGGACGTACCAGGAGAACATAAAATGTCCTACCTTTATGTGTTTGGGTTCAAGCAGCGCCTGGCCTCCTTCAGCTACCTCCAGCGTTCGAAGCAACAATAGGTTTGTGGCCCTGTTGTTGATGATCATCTCTGTGCTGGTAACATCAAACTCAGGGAGATCTGTTGGGCTGGAAATGATCACTACCTTTGGAGCTTGGCCTATGTTACAGCCCACAGTAACGTCCTTGGTGACCATAGCATTAGGTAAACCAGTTTTTTGAGTGTTCACCCTAATTTTTTGGAGGCAGCCTTTAAATGATCTTCCTGCTCCTTCTTCTTTAGAAGGAAAAGAAGATAATTCTGCACTTTTTGCTTTTTCTAGAGCAACGTTATCCAGTCCTCCAAGGAAGAGAGGCCCTTTGAGCTGAATGGCCTGGAACTCCTGACTCAGGCTGGCCTTCACTAACTCCTTGCCTACCTTCAGTTGGATGCTATCAGGGAGCAGGAGCAGCTGGATGAGGTACCAGGTATGCTTGCTTGAGACATGTGTCAGTGAATGCAGCTCAGTTTTACTACCCTCTCCATTTCCTATCGAGGCCACAATGTGACCGTCTCTGATCTCGATGGAGACAAACCCTCCTTTACTCCCAGAGCTGTACAACACAAGTCCATTTTCGTCTTTCCAGGAAGGGTGAAGTTCACACTCAAATGTCCCCTCTTGGAGGACCTCCCATTGCGGAAGAGAGATGAAGGCTTTAGAGCTGAAAAACCTCACAGGATCTTCTTCTGTTGCTGAAAATTGTGAACTACAACCCAGGGATACCTCGTGGATGCTCTTATACCCAGAATGCACCTGAAGGCTGGAGAGTAGGTTGTGTTCATTGAAAACAACTTCATCCAAGCAACCCCTAAACCCAGCTGAGATGTTAAGAAGGTAAGGATGGTTTAGTCCAGGTGTCCCACCAATAAAGAGCCCGTCCTCAATAGTGAGCTCCAAATCTGGTCCTGGCATTCGGAGACTATTGTGAGAGGTTCGGTCTACAATCATGTTGATGCTGTGGTGTGTGTGGTTCAGATCCACTGTGTGCCAAGCCAGATCGTTAAGATGGGTGCCCCTTTCCGAACTTAGAAAACGCTCACCTGAGCCCAGGTTCAGACGTACCTGAAATGTGTGGGTGGACGTGAGAAGGAAAGAGAGAGTGATGAAACGTGTAGGTTGTCTTATTTGCTATCTTATCATCCTAGTTTCATGCCTTAAAATAAACCAAAGTTTCCAGACCATTCCAGAAATAGGAACGGAAAGTCAACACATTTCTGGTTTTATTCTTTAGCCTCATTCATGAAGGAACATGTTCTGACATAAAACCAGAGCCAGAGGGTTTATTTTTTTCTCAGTTTCAAAATTCTGACAATACGTTGCATGCCTCCCTGGTGACTCTTCTCTGCATAGTAATAACCAGTAGATTGCTGCTGAAATGTTTTACTGCAATTTACATATATAGTGTTCCCTTTGTTTAAATGTGGATTTCTCCCATTGTACGTGTCATGGAAGGTTTAGTTGCTCTTTAGTCAATTATATCAACTTTAATTGGTTTTAAAATACTAACTGATTATTGTCCTCCCATAATTGTCCTGGCATCTAAAATAATGACAATTTCCAGCTATAGCCGGTCACTTCTTGTTTTTGTCCATCTATTAAGGCTTACCTGCAGGCGTCCACAGATCAGCTCAAGAAGTAAAAAGTCTCTACGTCCTGCTGCCAAAAACAGTAGCCCAGACTGGCTTGAGGTACGAAATCGTATGTGGATTAACGTCTGAATGGACTTCTCTATTGTTCGCAGGTGAATGTAGCCATTGCCGTAGAAGGAAACTGCAACAGAGAAGATGGAAGACAAGAGCAATTAATCTTTCTCATTGTTTTGTTCATTACTTATCAATGAATTTTCAGTTTACCTTGCCGTACGTTTTTTTCTAAACTCAAAACACAGTAGTTAGTGTGTATAGTGGGTGATTACGATGTCATGAAAATGAAAACAGTCCAGTGGAATGTAAATGTTTTGTAAAATGTGTTTATTCAGGTTTTCCTAATGGCTTAAAAGTTGAGATTTAACTCACAGTGATCAATCATTGTTTCATTGATTCTGGCGGACTTGTTTGTCAATGTAGTGTCTATTCTGCACTTTGCAGCTTCGATCTGACTTCAGTTAATGCATTTAGAAATGGCTCCTAATGAACGGTTCTGATGCTAACTGGACTTTTCTGTTGACCCAGATGACGCAAATTGGTCCTTTATTTATTCAGGATGTAATAACAAGCTAGACGCTGTTTTTATATTTAGAGAAACTTAAATGGGAATCTCACACATTCAAAATACAAATAAAGGAGTTTTTGTCCCAACCTGTACTTTAATTGTGGTTTTGACATTGCATTAACCTCTTCTTTAGCATAGCACTTTTGGCTTACTTTATAAGATATGCTTACATAATTACAGTGACATTCTAATGTTATCTGTATATGACTGCCATCATCTTTGGTGTAATAAAATCAATATTTGATCAAAATCACTCAAGCAGAAATCTGTTGAAATGTCCGTTGAAAAGGCTAGTTTGAGATTAAATTATAATTGGCACTTCAAACCATCATCTGGGGGATGTTTTTTACACATGGGAAATGGAAAATCAATATTTTCAAGAAACAGGTAAAGTTGTTTTATTCTTTCTTTTGAAATTCAGATTTTGCTCTAGAAATATATTCTTTGATACAGCAAAAATATGTTTAAAGATTATTTATACCCTTGAAATGTTTTCATTTTGACGCATTACAGCTACAAATGTCAGTGTATTTCCATGCAATTTTAATGCGACTGACCAACACAAATTATTAAATGATTGTGAAGTTAAAGAAAAATGTGATTAACTTTTTTTCACAGGTAAAACGGTATAGCGGAGTCCATTAATTCAATACTTTCCAGATCCACCTTTTGCTTCATTTACAACTGCAAGTCTTTTGGGGGATGTATCTGCCAGCTTTTCCCCATTTAGAATTGAAAATATGCCAAGCTTAGTCAAGATGGATGGAGAGTATTGGTAAACATCAATTTTCATGTCTTGTCATAGATTTTGAATTGGATTTAGATCTGGACTTTGACTAGGCCATTCAAACACATGGATATGGTTTGATCTAAACCATTCCATTTTAGCTACTCCTGTGTGTTTAGAGAGGTGAACTTCCAACCCAGTAGTTTAGTCCCAGGTCTCAAGTCTTTTGCAGCCCCCAGCAGGTTTTCAGACGTTTTAGGATTGCTTTGCATCTGACTCCATCCATAATAAAAATCAACCCTGAACAGTTTTCCTTTATCATCTGAAGAAAAGCATCCCCACAGCATGATGCTGCCACCACCATGTGGCAGCAGGGATAGCATGCCCAGGGTGATGTGTAGTGTCGATTAGTACTCTACTTGCCTGGCTTGTCAACTTAGATGGACAGTTATGCCTTGCTGGTTTTTTGAGTTGTGCCATACTCTATTTTCAGATAATGAATTGAACAGTGCTCTGTGAAATGTTCAAATATGTTGTTTTATGAAGTAGTTTAACTTTAAGCTAGTCCACAAATGTATCTCTGACCTCTCTGCTGTGTTCCTTGGTTTTTGTGATGCTGTTTGCTCATTAATGTTCTCCAAAAAATCCTCTGAGACCTTCATAGAACATCTGTAAATCAGAAACCTGTTTTCTCTTCCATTAAGTGTGAATGTTAAAAGAGTAAAGCTATCTTTGCTTTCATTGATTCGACCTATAAAAACGGCAGTAATGGAACACTCAGTCAAAACGAAAATCCATATGTGAAAACACCCAGCAACATAGGAGTGAATGGAGGTCAGAGACATATGTTGGTGTATATTAGAGACAACGATAACTTATAAAAAACGTTCCTAAAACAAAGCAAAACAAAGCCCACAGCAATCTATGAAGGAAAGAGTAATTCAAGTACTATTTATCTTCATTCTTTCGTTAAAAAACTTCTAACTGGTTACCTTAGGAAAAAAACTAAAGCCAAGAATGCCATAATCAAGCTGTTGTAAAAAGCTGTGCACAGGTGAGTAGGGTGACAATAGAGAGGGATAATATAAAAACTAATCATTTCATTTTTCCTTTGTTTTTGTGTTGGACAAAGCACACTACTATATACATGAAACTTCTAACCACTGGAGACAGTATTCAGTCTTAAACATGGTTTTCAAAGCCCCTTGCTTACACAAATATATAAAAAATAACTCATAACATAAGAAATAAGGACAATGTTAGAATTATTATTATTTTGTTTTTGACATGGGGCTGAGCAAAATGTCACCAATTGCACGGCACAAGAAACATGTATTTTTTACATAAATCTTGAAAATGGCCAAATAATCATATCTAATATCTTATTGGAAAATGTGTCTGCAATTATTTAAGTTAGTTAGTAAAGCACTTATTATGTGTGATAAGACTGTTCCCAGCAAGAAGCACGCAGTCAGCAGGCTGGCCCAGCATGCAGCTCTGCATAAAGCCTATAAACCCACTGTCGGTATAACCCATAACCCATGTGTGTCCTAATCTGCCTCAATGATGCAGCACACTGGATTATTATTAATCTTCCTACAGAAACAGACACCTTGAATGAGGATGTGTGCCTTTCGTGTCAAACACAGGAAAGGGGCAGAGATGTGAGCAACTATTTAAGGCAAAATTCAAGGCATTTTTTCATATTTTTCACATATTTTGTACGTCCCTTTTTAAAATCAAATTGAATAGGATGTGTGCTCTATGCTGCATGCCCCTGTTATACTGTTTTACTCTTGTATGTTGAGAGTTTGTCCAAGGGAACATTTAATAAATTATGCCAAACCTGTTATTGTGCCAAAGCAAGTAAGCACCTTAAAATATAATCCAGTTTACCGACATATGTCACCAGTTCACAACAACAAACATATCAATTGGATCAATGACACACAAAGCAACCTATTTCTTTCCACATATTTCTGCAACCAGTTAAAACTTTTGCATGTCTCATTTACAAAAGAGTAATTTTTTTCTCTGCAGCACCATACCTGCATAAACGTGTCCTATAGAAATCAGCAGAAATATGAGCAGATTCGCCAAAAAACGACCCATTGTTGACCGGGTTATTATTATCTAATCAGATAAGAACAACATCTGGCTCGGACAGCACTCCCCATTTACTAAACAGCACTGGTTCTGCATAGCATTCCTCTCAATGGTAACTTCCACACAGCATGACGTCACTTTGCACAGTCTGGACTGCAGCATATAAAAACATGTACCTGTGTCTGAGCTGTTTGCAGAACAGCTAAAGTGAAGCTCCACCCTCGGACCCTCCTATCAAATCCAGGCCTTTCACTGGAGGCGCAGTACCTAACAGGAACACAAGGAGGCGGTGTTGCAGTGAGAGACAGTGAGAGAAGGGGAGTAGGGCGTGTGGAGAAGGCGGGTTAGACAGGGCCTTCTAGAAAGTATGGCAGATTGGATGACGCTTCCTGCTTCAGGACGACTGAAACTTGATCCTTGTTGATGTTTCACTGCTGAAGTCACAGATGAGACTCTGTAATCATTCTTACCTCTTACGTCTCATGGTATCGTGGGAAAACAAAAATCAGTAACAGTTACTGTCACACATAGAAATGCTGGGAAGAAACAAACAAAACCGATCCTCATTGAGTTTTGTTTGTATAATATGCTGCTAATCACTTTTATCAACAAAAAAGTGTTTTGCATATCATTCCTTTACCAGCAAAAATAGATTTACAGCTCAAAGTGCATGATTGTGAAGTGGAAGGAAAGGATTTTACAAATAAAAAAGGAGAAATGTGGCATGTTTGTTTACCATGTACAAAAAAATCAAGTTCAGATAACCGAAATGTACTGAACAAGGTTATAGCTTTTTCCAGCTAATTTCTATCACAGTGACAGATAAACAAAGCGTTAGGAGCACATACAGTATAAAAGTAAATGTCAAGAGTAAGAGAAAGAGAAGAGTAAGAGAAGATTATAAAATACAAGAGATAAAAGAAGAAATCTTGTTTAAGGTTTAGCACAAATCATGTAACCAGTGAACCATGTGTAAACAGGGTCTCTGAGATGTGACCAAAATTCAACTGTCTGGCCTATATGCAAAATGCTGTGCATGTAGAAAAACCCACACCCAACATCACCCTGAACACACCACTGCCACTGAAAAATGCTGGTGGCAGCATCATGCTGTGAGGGAGCTTTTGTTCAGCAGGGACAGAGGAGCTGATCAGAGCTGATGGGAAAAGAGGCAGGCTTTCACCTTCCGGCAGGACAATGTCTCTAAACATGCAGGCAGAGCTGCAATGAGATGATTTGGATCAAACCAAGATAGGCGAAGGTTGTTCCACAAAATATTAATTTAGGGGGGTGTATAGAATACAAATACACACCACATTGTTCTTATTTTTATTTGTAAGAAATTTTGAAAGCAAGTGTCATTTTTCTTGCACTTTACAATTATGCAGTATTTTTTGTTGGCCTATTGCATAAAATCTCAATAATATATGGCACCATATTTTGTTCTTTACAGCTAACTCACTTTTTTTTCTTCTTTCTTTTTCTAGTCAGTATTGAACTAAACTGCTGATGGCGGATGTCTTATTTCCCAGCTGTAATGAAAGTGTCTGGGTTTACACCACATTTTATGGGTTCTTTCCACTTTTCCACCAATGTTCACGTAGTTCAACCTGCTGGTTTTATTGCTGAGAGACAAACAGAAATAAACAAAGGGTATCAGACACTTGGTTTCCTTCTTGGTGAGGAAAAAGTGTAACAAAGCGCTGTGATAATCCAGGATGTAGTGTCTCACCTCTAATGTAAACTGGGACATGCTCCACCTCCCCCACCGACCCTGCAACAAAGGATGGGTGGGTTTACTTAAAATATCTTTAGATGAATGGAAATCTGTGAGTCGGAGCTCATTCAATCTGAGCGTGGCTGGTGCTTGGGATGAGTGTAGTATTTTAGGTTTAGTTCCCAGGATATTGAATAATAGACTAGGGAGGCAAGTCTCTGAAAATGAAGGGTCACACCCAGAAATGGGTCACAGTTCAGCTGGTGATGGATGCTCTCAGGGTGAGAGGGTCGGTGTACTTTAATGAGCCTGGATCCCACGCTGAGAGGATTACAGTGCTGTTCCCGTACCAGGAAAACTCCTAAGAGCACAACCTCCATTTTACAGCTTACAGCTTATTGACAAAAAATATTTTTCACACTTTTTCACAATATTCAGATTTTTTGAGACGTACTTGTGCAGGCCAGCTAGCTGTTTGGGAGACGTGTTGGCAAAAAGCCTTACGCCTTTTCCTTAAAAATGTAAATGAGGAGTTTGCTAACTGTCCTTGAAACTTTTACAAAAAGCTAAGATTTAGCAGTTCAGCAGCAGGCCCTGCCATATGGTATGGCATTGTGGTCGACCTGTGATGCTGTGGGCCTGTTCTTACAAAAGTCTTGGGAATATTGTTGCTGTGTGCGATTTCTTGAACCCTTTAAAATGCTATATTTTATATTACAATCTGCTGGCCTCTGCCAGAAAACTGAATTAACACTGAAATCAACACAGACACAATATCAGGCTTTTGTACACATCTTTACTAGGCGCTGGAAGAGGGTGCTGTATGTATTGACCCATAATTGTGTTGGAAGTGAAACTCCTCCTGGCAAAGGCAGAGCAAAATAAAACATAAAAAGAACATAATAAAAAATAAAAAGATCTTTTGTTACCAGAAGATCATCAGTTTGTTTCAATTACTTCAATCACAGTGGCAAAATAAATGTTATATGGTTTAACACATGTTGTGTGTTTAGCTTTCACTTTCACATATCTGGTTAAGATAACTGAGCTCAGTGGGGATTTGCATTTCTGTAAACTGCGTAACTAACACTGCTGGGATTCATTAAGAGCCTGAGACCAAGCACACTGCTGTGGTAAAAATAAACAGTGAAAACAAGCGATGACATACTGCCCGAATTATAGCAAAAAGTAGTTGCACAACAAGTTGTACAGCTAAAGAGTTGTACAGCAAAAAAGTTCCTGCAGTGAATCAAAATCGGACTGCAAAAAAATTCACAGGCCATGAACAGGGTTGGTGACTCTCTGGGAGCAGCACCTTACAGCCTTAGTCTGGTAGGTAGAAGACAGTAACCACCTGGCTAAGGATCAGGCAAACAGAACCAAGCAGAAAGAGATAATGGATTGGGACTGATTTGACTCCAGCAGCACCTAAAACAACAAAAACATGTCAAACATGTGAATGGAGCAGTCCCCCGCTTCTCACTCCATTTTTCCTGCATGTACAAGTGAACATGTAAAGAAAACAGTGAGTCTAACCCACCGCTTCCCTCTCTGGAAAATTAACGGATGCCAACCTTCTTTGGCCTCCTTTCCCAGCTCTCAATCCTTCTGCCCTCACCTTTTGTGTGCTACACTTTGGGCATATTTGCTCAAGCTTGCACATGTATTGGTTTCAGTTTTCAGAGGGAGAACAGAGATTCCGTCTATTGATTTCTGAGCTTCTAAACAAACTATTAAAGAAACAGAAATGTAGTGGTATTAAGCAGCTGTGCAGATGGACTGAATGAGTCATGCAGGTTAATGGAAAGAGGCTCGAAAGCCTGCATGCACCTCCGCCTGAGCCTTTTGTGTATTTCATCTATGAATACAATAATTGAGTGACACATCCATTTTCTATTTATGAGATGTGGTTGCATAAGAACGCAGAAAGAAAGGTGCTGTAGATAAAGGTCAAAGTGAGACACAGGAAGATGGAGACGTCTGAGAAAAATAAGAGATTTTTTCTAAACTTGATGGGAGCTGTGAACATTTGCATGCTCATATGGGTATAAACTAAGCTTGCTAAAGTCGTAATGTTTTATTGTTCTTTTGACTTGGCTGCTTTTTAGCTGCTCTTTTATCATGTAATCTGCTTGTAAGAGCAACCGTGTGCATGTATTTGTTTGTGTGTGCATGTATCTCTCCAAATGTTTAGGGGAAACTTTGAAGACATGTGATATTTATTTGCCAAAACACAGAGCATAAATCTAAGACCAGCTGTCCCTTTTTGCTTGGGGACACCTTAGAGCCTTTGTTAATGTGTGTATGTGCAAAGTGATGAAAGTGTGAGTCACTCTGAGTCATAACTGGATTATTTAGCTCAGTTGTTGAAAGAAAATGATCTGATATTAATCGGACAGGTTATAAGAATGAACATAATTTATCAATAAATGACACATCAAAGAATTGGGGCAATTATTTGCTTTTTTAGCCCAATTAGTACTAAATGCATCAGATGGTAACAGTTTTTTCTAATATTATGTAGTTACCTGAAACTATATTTTGTTGCTATTTCTAAAAAAATGTATAGATTTAAATTAAATTATTACCTATCTTTAAATATTTTTTTATTAGTAGTAGTAAAACGTGATTTCCTGTTTATTTTATCTTACAAAATGATAGAAAAAGGGAAACTTCTTAAGCCAGGTAATGGCTACAAGAGAATACCTACTGGCACAAACTTGCCTATATCCACAGTCAGCAAAAGGCCAAATCAACAAGAAACTTTTCCCAGGGCACAAAATCAACCCTCTCCAATACTCATCGCTGTCCATAGAGATAAATTCAATAGAACACCTATAGGATGAGCAAAAGAGTAGAATGCATAAGAAAGAACCTTGGGCCCTGGATGATCTGGATGAGCAAGCAGACATGATGGTAAATGTCACTGGGGAATTTTTATAAAAGGATTTTTTTCTTATATGTAGGTAAATTGAGGATATAGAGGGACTGGAAATAGTAATGCTGAAATCTTTCTACAGCTCATAGCATCAACAATAGGGGTCAGAATTAGAGCTGCACTTTGGGGTAATGAAGTAATAAAAGGCCTGCTCCACTGGTTTCCCTCTTCATCACACAGTTTTTCCACAAATGCTGTGCAGGATGAGCTATATAATACTTGGTCATTAGATGTCTGGTATTAATTAATATTGTATTCATATTGAATGTAATTAATTCTCTTATTACAATGCCATCCAGTGGCGGTTTCTAATATGGGCCATATGGGATGTTGCCCAGGGTGGCACTAGAAAGGGTCACACATGAGCAGCCAACCTATCTGTTGGTTGTGCTCTAAACAACGTTCCTATTTTTTATTAATGTGCAATCAACAGGAAGTTAGCACACCTGTGTACCAGAATTTCAGATAATTTATGTTATTTACTGGTAGGAGGGTCTACAGAAGAATGGGCTCGGCTACGGCTCCATTACTCCAACACTGATACAGTCAGAGCAGACGGGATTGGCGAAAGGTTTTTGTTTTGCACTTTAAACAGCAAAAGCCAGAATAAATTCAGCTGGCCTATGTATAATTCTGGTCATAAGAGGGTGTTAAATACATAAAATCTACGGCCAACATAGTGCATCATCTACAGTAAATGTGTGACCTCACATATAAGCTGTCACTTTTTCAGTCCATTTCAAGTTGTTGTCATTCCTCTGTTTTTTTTGTCTATGAGAGAAGTGAAAGTTGCTTCCCTTGTATAAGATAAGTCAGATCAGAGCCAGTATGGCAGACAAGCTTATGACTAGCTGAAAGCAAACGCAACATGTTTTTTTCCTCTGTACAATGAGCTGTTAGAAAACTGATGCCTGACTGGGAGAACTGTTACCTAGAAACAAGTTCATGAATGAAGTAGAGGAATTATATAAAGTTTAGTTAATTACTCTTTAATGTAATGTTTTAACCGTCTAAACAGATCTTGCTAGGCTGCTCCTTTTCCCAGAAGCCCAAAGTGCTGTGCTTAGCCAGTTGGTGAATAAAACAACCACACATTTAATATATCAGAACTGAAATTCAAAAAATAATTCTCATTGGACACAAATCAGTACTGTCTCATTCAGTGGTTATAAAATCATTTAGAATCAAATACTGGTGCAGTTAATGTAAAGGATGTTTAATTTAAAATAAATGGCGAGCTCAGTGTCCTCTGTGTCTAATCTCAACTGTTGGAGTCTTACAAAAAGGGGGAAAAACTTTCTGCAAAAACAAAGATGTGTCTGCAGGATCAGCACTCATCCTGATGAGAAACGGAAAATGGGAATGGAGTGCAGGAAGTCTGGGAGGTGACTGGAGGAAACAATCTTACAAGAAGGCTAAGGAACCTGAAGAAATGGAAATGGATGTGGGGTCTTTTTCCAAGCTCAGCTCAATCAAAACACAAGACAGGGGTGAATTTAATTGAGGAAAATTCATGTATTAGGAAGCAATGTCCTGCAAACACACACACATATACTGAACTACAGTTAAGAGTAAGTATGCCCTCTTTTAATTCATATATATATATATAAATATATATATATATATATATATAATATATATAACTGATCATCAGCAAACATGATCACCTCTATTAATGCCGGAGTTTTGGCAGTTAGCTGGTCAGGAAAACAATGGCAAGGAGTATAGACATTAGTAATGACCTTAGAAAAGCAATTGATGCTGCCTATCAATCTGAGAGGAGTTAGAAGGTAATTTACAATCAATCTACAGATCTACAGTACAACATCTCATTAGTAAGTGGAAAACATTTAAGACACCTGCCGATTTTAGACGCAGTTAACGTACCTTTGAATTTACCCTAAGCCCAAACTGTGCAATGCTAAGAAAAATTGCAGATATTAATCTAAGACTACACGTGCCTCAGGTAGCATGCTAGACTTTAGGTTTATGACAGTACAAACTGAATACATAATAACAAAAAAGGCTTTTTAGGGCTTGTTCCTAGGGTCTCTGTCCTCTATAAAAAGGATATAGGACAACCTATATTTGGAAAGTTGCATCCGAATAACTCTTCGGGCAGATGAGAAGTGGAGATGTTAGGTCATATTTCACAGCACTGAAAAGCATGTCAGTGCAAACACCTCATGCTAACTGTCAAGCAAGGTGGTGAAGGGCTGATGATTTGGATTTGTTTTGGAATCAAATGACCTGGGAACCTCGCTGTCATTGAGTTGACCATGATCCTCTCTGTATACCAAAGTATTCTAGAGTCAAATGTGAGGCTATGTGTCCGACAGCTAAACTTGAAATTGGGTCTTTAATAGGACAATTTTCCCAAACACAGCAGCAAATCTACAACAGAACAGCTAAAAAAGAAATGAACTAAGGGTTGCCATGGCCCAGTCAAAGTGCTGGCCTTAAGCAGACTGAAATGCTGTCATCTGACTTTAAAAAAGGGTGCCACTAAACAAACGCTAACAAACCCCAATGAACTGAAGCAATGTTGTAAGTAAAATTTGGCCAAAATTGCTTTAAAAGATAAAGTTGTACTGAAAATGATTATTTTAATTTATTGCCACTAAAAGTGTGTTACCATGGGATGTCCTTAGCTCTGTTGTGTTTTTTTGAACGCATGAGGCTACATTTAAAGGATTTTATAATGTAGAAAAGACCAGATAATTTTTATAATGTCCTAATTAGCGAAACCGTAGAACTGATAGAGGGTGCACTTTGTTTTTCCCTTGACTGAATACACAAGTCACATATCCCTGCCCCACGTAAACCCACTTGTTGCTACAACACAATGCCTCAGCTTTAGCAGGGGACTGTTTTGCCTTCATCAGTACTGTTCCACTCCATCACTCTGACAAAGGTCAGTCTACAAACACAATGGCTGTCAGCAGCTGGTTGCCTGACTCACCTCCAAACCATCTGACCCGGCAACATATCAGACAGCTTAGCTCTATATAAAGAAACAAAACATCTCCTGTGCTCACTTTGTAAACTGGACACATTTACAGCAACAGACTAATCATACATTAGATCATTGACGTGTACAGGTCACGGTAGGTTAAGTCCAAAGACCTTCTGTCACAACTTTTTGGCTAATCAGTTTTCAGAGTGGTCTTTGTTCCCACCAGCCTTAAAAATGAATGTAGTTAGACTTGTTTGTAAAGTTGAAAGCAGAAAAGATGTTGGGTTTCACATGCTGCACCCAGAGCAAACTGCAAGTTTGTTTTGATGAAGCTTTCTTGTGGTTTTTTTCCCATGCAGCATCTAATTACATTATCTATGGTGACGCAGTTTCTCAGTATTACGTCTTCTTAGCTTTTTAGCTGGAGTCTGTGACTGCTACTTTTTTCTTTGCTTCTTGGAAAAGGAACAGATGAGCATGCATACTGCTCAGCTCTTTTGTATACAACAAAAAAAACATGCTTAATAAACTATCTGCAAAGTGTGCAAAATGTACTAACTTTATATCAATTGCAAGCCCTCCCCCCCCCCCCCCCCCCCCCCCCCACCCCCCACCCCCCCCACACTTCCTAAGAATATCTGTTTTTGTAGCCTAACAAGCACAGCAAGCACCACAGCAAGCACTACAAGTCGTATAAGAAAAGTTTTTCATCGGCCTGGGAAGGCATGGAGAGTGTGTGCATTATATGAAAGAGCCAATTGTAAGGACAGCAATTAGGAGTACATGACTGAGAATCCCAGACAAAACAATCAGGGGTCAAAAGGTTTAACTGAAACCTGGTACCTGGTGGTGAAGTGAGACAGAAACCCATCAGCTACTTTTCACTTGTTTGTTTTGCTGTTTATAATTTAAATTCAGTTCATTGTTTACACGTAATGAAATTTATCGTTTATTATTCTGTGATTTTCATGTGTAGTGCTATGCAAAACTATTGAGACACAGAATGTTTTTACATTTTGTGCTGTGACAACCTCATACTTTGGGATGTATGGGGTGAATCGGATTTGATGTGATAGACCAACCCAAATAGCACATATTTGTGAAATTAAAGGGACAAAATGTAGGCTTTTCAGTGTTTTTTGTAAATGACAATGAGAAAATTGTGGTGTGCCTTTGTTCTTCTAGCTCCCTTGAGTCAATACATTGTAGAAACACCTTTTACTCCAATTACAGCTGCAAGTCTTTTGGTTTTTCTTAACCAGCTTTGCATATGTAGAGACTGAAAATGTTCCATACTGACCAGCTTTCCTGTTAAAGAAAGCATTTCCATAGCACAACCCAGCCACCATATTGTTTCAACATGGTGATGGTGAGTTCAGGGTGGTGTGGAGTGTTAATGTTCCTTTTCTTATTGTGTTATTTATGCATGTAGGCCATTAGATTCAGTCTTTGTCTCATCTGATCAGAGCACCTTCTTCCACGTGTTCCCTGCATGGTTTGTGACACTGTTTGTGGTTGTGTCTCTTTAAGAGGCTTGTCATTTTAGGTGGTCAGCCATGTCAAATGGCTTGCTGTTGGGTCATACTATTTCCATCTTGAGAGGATAGACTGAAAAAATCTGAGAGATGTTCAAAATTTTAGAGATTGTATTATAACCTTGCTCTACCGAGGGTAGCTCCCCGTAGCAGTCCTCCAGCAGAGCCCGCGCTGACGGGATCTCAGGCCGGCTGGGTGACGGTACGTAGAAAGCATAGTCCTAGATCCCAGCCCACAGGTCCACCACCAACCAGTCTGCGTTACTAACAGATTTTCCCCGCTCAGCGACACACCCGCTGAGAAGCCAACTCTGGTAATTGGCAGCTCCATAGTCAGAAATGTGGCACTAGAGACACCAGCGACCATAGTCAAATGTCTGCCAGGGGCCAGAACGGGCGACATCAAATCATACCTGAAACTGCTGGCTAAGGATAAGCGTAAATACAGTAAGATTGTTATTCACGCTGGCGGTAATGACACCCGGTTACGTCAATCGGAGGTCACCAAGGTTAGTGTTGCTTCGGTGTGTAAGTTTGCCAAAACAATGTCGGACTCCGTAATTTTTTCTGGTCCCCTCCCCGATTTAACCAGTGACGACATTTTTAGCCGCATGCTGTCATTCAACCACTGGCTGTCTAGGTGGTGTCCAGAAAACAATGTGGGCTACATTGATAATTGGCGAACATTTTGGGGAAAACCTGGTCTGATCCGGAGAGACGGCATCCATCCCACTTTGGATGGAGCAGCTCTTCTTTCTAGGAATCTGGCCGAATTTATTAGTTCTCCAAAACTCTGACAACCCAGGGTTCAGACCAGGAAGCAGGGTCGTAGTTTAATACTCCTTTCTGCAGCTTCTGTACTGCTACCCACCCAGCAGTGTCTCAAGGCCAAAATTGAAAAGATTAAAAAATAATCTAAAAGGAGGAAATCAGGAAAATCTCATAAAAATAAACACAACTCAGACTAAAAAGAAAAATAAAACAATTAAATGTGGCCTACTGAACATAAGATCTCTCTCTTCAAAGACATTACTAGTTAGTGACCTGATTTGTGACAATCAGATTGATTTATTTTGCCTCACAGAAACCTGGCTGCAGCAAGAGGATTATGTTACTATAAATGAGTCAACTCCTACTAATTATTTAAATTTTCACATTCTTCGAAATACTGGGCGAGGAGGAGTAGCAACCATCTTTCAGTCCGATTTATTGATTAGTCCCAGACCAATCAATGGCTACAACTCTTTTGTATATTTAATCTTTAGTTTTCCTCATCCAAATTGCAAAGCACTAAAACCACTTCTGTTTGTTGTTTTGTACCGTCCACCAGGCCCTTACTCTCAGTTTTCAGACCTTTTATCTGATTTAGTGTTAAATACAGAAAAGGTTATTATAGTGGGGGCTTTTAACATTCATGTTGACACTGAAAGTGATAGCTTAAATATTGCCTTTAATGCTATCTAAGACTAATTTGGCTTTGCTCAAAACATTAACAAACCTACCCACCTTTGTCTTCATTCTCTGGACCTTGTGCTGACATATGGCATTGAGTGTAAAGACATAACAATATTTTCTCATAACCCTGTCCTGTCTGACCATTTCTTAATAACCTTTGAGTTTAATTTAACCGAAAACTCCACACCTGAAAGAAAATTTCATTATAGTAGATCATTATCAGACGATGCTGTAACAACCTTTAAAGAATCTGTTCCACTTTTAATCTCCTCATTATTACTGAAAAACACAGTGGAGGGCAAAAGTTCTGTTTCTGGCCCTTCACAAATTGATTCTTTTGTTCATAGTGTTTCTTCATCATTGCGTGATGCGTTAGACAATGCAGCCCCCTTGAAAAAGAAGGTAATCATTGATAGGAGGCTCACTCCCTGGTTTAATTCAGATCTGCATACTTTAAAGCACAACGTTAGAAAATTGGAGAGAAAATGGCGCTCTACACACCTAGAGGATTCCTACTTAATCTGGAAAAATAGCCTACTGTTGTATAAAAAGACACTTCGCCAAGCCAGAACAACTTATTTCTCATCATTAATAGAAGAGAACAAGAATAATCCTAGGTTTCTCTTTAGTACAGTTGCTAAACTTACACAGAGTCATAGCTCTGTTGAGCCATCCATTCCCTTAGCACTTAGCAGTAATGACTTTATGGGATTCTTCTTAAATAAAATTGATTCTATTAAAAATAACTCCAGATAATTACTTCATCCTCAGCAGGTGAAACAACATTGGAAATAACTGTAGAACCTGATCTGTGTTTGGACTGCTTTGATCCTGTGGAGCTTCCTGAGTTATCAGAAATATTAGCTTCATCTAAACCTTCAACTTGTATGTTAGACCCAATCCCAACCAAATTATTTAAGGAAGTGTTCCCTCTGATTACTAGCCCCATTTTAGATATGATTAATCTATCTTTAGTAAATGGATATGTACCACAGACTTTTAAGGTAGCTGTAATTAAACATTTACTTAAGAAACCTTCACTTGATCAAGATGACTTGAAAAATTACAGACCTATATCGAATCTTCCATTCTTATCTAAAATTCTTGAGAAAATAGTTGCTAATCAAATGTGTGAGCATTTACACAGCAATGACTTGTTTGAAGAGTTTCAGTCAGGCTTCAGTGCTCATCATAGTACTGAAACAGCTCTGCTGAAAGTCACTAATGACATTCTTATTGCCTCAGATAATAGACTTGTGTCTGTACTGGTTCTGTTAGATCTCAGTGCTGCATTTGATATAGTCGATCATAATATTCTCTTAAAAAGGCTGGAATATGCTGTAGGGATCAGGGGAACAGCGCTAGGCTGGTTTAAATCTTATTTGTCTGACAGATTCCAGTTTGTTCATGTAAATGATAAATCCTCTTTAGACTCCAGGGTTAATTGTGGAGTACCACAGGGTTCAGTTCTTGGGCCAATTCTCTTTACTATATATATATATGCTTCCAATAGGTAAAATTATCAGGCAGCATAGGATAAATTTTCATTGCTACGCTGACGATACTCAGCATTACTTATCCATAAATCCTGATGAACCCAACCAGTTAGATAGACTACAAGCATGTCTGGAAGATATAAAAACTTGGATGACTTTAAATTTTTTGCTTCTAAATTCAGACAAGACAGAAGTTGTCGTCTTTGGACCGGAGTCTTTAAAAAAGAAACTGCTTAGTCAATCACTTAACCTGGATGGCATTAAATTGACCTCCGGTAATAAAGTAAAAAACCTTGGTGTTACTTTTGACCAGGACATGTCATTTAAATCCCAAATTAAACAGGTTTCTAGGATTTCCTTCTTTCACCTCCGAACATTGCCAAAATTAGAAATATCCTATCCAGGAGTGACGCTGAAAAACTAGTCCATGCATTTGTTACTTCAAGGCTGGACTATTGTAATTCTTTACTATCAGGATGTCCACAAAATGCAGTTAAAAGCCTTCAGCTGATTCAAAAAGCTGCAGCAAATGTTCTGATGAAAATTAAAAAGAGAGATCATATTTCTCCTATTTTAGCTTCCCTTCATTGGCTCCCTGTTAAATCCAGAATATAATTTAAAATTATCCTCCTCACATATAAAGCCCTTAATGATTTAGCTCCATCATACATCAGAGATCTGATTGTTCCATATGTTCCTAACAGAGCACTTCGTTCTCAGACTGCAGGTTTACTGGTGGTTCCTAGAGTCTCTAGAAGTAGAATGGGAGGCAGATCCTTTAGTTATCAGGCTCCTGTCCTGTGGAACCAGCTCCCAGTTTTAGTCTGTGAGGCAGACACATTGTATACTTTTCAGGCTAGGCTTAAAACTTTCCTTTTTGATAAAGCTTATAGTTAGAGTGGCTTAGTTTATCCATCCATCCAACAGGGAGGGAGCCTTCCTCTCTCCCTGTTGGATTGAGTAAGGGGGAGGCAGGTTTAGCCTAAACCGGCTCAGTTATGGTTGAGGTGCAAACACACCCTCCATTTCTGCTACCTGTATGACCCCTTCTCTTTTCCAATGGTTATAATCAGTCTGACAGAGAGAGGTATCCCAATCCTTGTGGTTTTTAGTATAACAATGACTATCAGTGGGGTCACTATTTGTGGGGTGCCTTGAGACGACATTGTTGTAAATAAGCACCGTCTAACTAAATAATCTGAACTGAAACTATCTGTGTAGTTATGCTGCTAAAGGGTTAGGCTGCTGGAGGACATAATGACCACTTTCACCCTCTTCGCTACTTTCTCACACTACTCTCCAATTTTGCATTATTTGCTGTTATTTTAGCTTTAACTTTGTTCTCTCTTTTCTCTTCCTAAAAGCTACACCTGGCCTGACTCTGTGTCTACCTGTGACACCTTTCTGGAGAGGGGCATCCTCCAAGCTTCTGCTGGCAACAACTTAATGCTCACCCTCTACCGATGATCCACATGGCCCTGTCTTTCTCTCTCCTAGACATGGCTACTGGCTGAGCTTTTATTGTGACTAACTCTTTGTGCTCTCTTTCAGACTCTAACCTTGAAAACTGGCTCAGAGTTTATCTGTTCTTTCTTTCTAGATGAAACGACTAAAGGAGCTACATCCATTAACATTTACTTTTCCTTCCCATAGAAAGTACTCCTAAATCAGTGCTTTTTGTTCTCTTTGTGTCTCTGCTCTGTTCTCTCAAACCCCCAGTCGGTCGTGGCAGATGGCCGCTCACACTGAGCCTGGTTCTGCTGGAGGTTCTTCCTGTTAAAAGGGAGTTTTTCCTCTCCACTGTCGCTACATGCATGCTCAGTATGAGGGATTGCTGCAAAGTCAACGCCAGTGACTGTCCACTATCTCTACATGCTCATCCGGGAGGAGTGAATGCTGCAAGTCACTGACTGGATGCAATCTGCTGGGTTTCCTTAGATACAAAAACTTTTTATCCAATTTGAATAAATAACTGAATCTGACTGCACTGTTCAATGAATAGGATTAATTGGAATGTATGTACCTGACTTCTGTGAAGTGCCTTGAGACAACATGTGTTGTGAATTGGCGCTATATAAATAAAACTGAATTGAATTGAATTGAATTGCTTTAAAGTTATTCAGAACTTTATCCTTGACCTGTCTAATGTTTTCCATGGTGTTTATGATGCTCTAACAAACCACTAAGGCATTCACTGAAAATCTGGATTTATAGTGAGATTAGATCACACACAGGTGGACTCTCAAGTCAGTTGGGTGGATTGTATTTTATTTGAGTGTGTCAAAGTAAAGGGGCTCAAAACAAATGGAAAGCTCATTTAAGGATGCACTGGTAAATATTAATAAGGCTGAGTGCTTGTACAATCGAAAACCTGGTATTTTAGTTGCAGAATACAGTGAGAGGCAATGGTAACAGGTGTTTCTCTTTTTTAATGTGTTTGCTTCACCTTTGAAGGACCTTTCAGAAAACATAAAACATTATTATTTGGTTTTCCTGCTCTCTTTTCAATCTCTGTTCCCTATTGTTTCCCTCTTTTGCAACAGGAACATGAATCACTGCTGGAGGAGCACTTCTCTTTAAAAACAAGCAAACTGCTCCCTCCCTTTTTATGTTTACTGAAGAGCTTGTTGCTGCCCATATGTAAGTGAGAAACTGCTGTTGATTTATGATTAAAAATAACATCTGACTGATTGTTTTAATTTTTATGCTGCATCAAACCAAGATTTAAGGCCCATGTAACTGATGTTAACCTTAATCTTATAAAAACACTTTTAAATCGAGTTAGATAAACTTAGAGATGCTTGACCATCTGCCTGGAACTTAAAGTAGCTTTTCAAACTTACTGACAACTTTACAGTACTAACTTAACACATTCATCTTAACTGGAAAGTTGCATATCTAAAAATGCATATCAGTGTTACACAAATCAGCTGCAAATACCAACTATTTTTAATGACTCTGAGTATCACATGCTGGTTAAACTCAAACCAAGCTGATTTAAACTGATCCTGTGTTTACAATACAAACAACCACGCAAGAGTAAGCGAGACATGCCTCTAAAGGGATTCAAAGTGAGAGGTAAACACAAAGAGGACCCCTCCCATAACAAACCGTCTCCAAAGATTTGAAGTGGCGGGACTGTGTAGAAGCAATGCAAACTCAGACGTCCGGGAATGTCTGCCGTGACTCGTTAGTGACGCACTATTTGTTGTTGTGCCACGCTGCAGTGCTTTCACTGTGGGAGAGGGGCACTGCATGCACTTGTCGGGGGGGGGGATTGAGGGAGGGGTTTTGTTGTGAGACATAGAGGATGTTCTCTATTTGTTTCAGTCCTTCCCTGAAAAGGCGACCACCCCCCTCAGCCTCCTGGCCTGTTTCCTCCCCTCTTCTCCAACGCTTCTCTTGCTCCTAATGTGATCCTTGTAGGGTGAAAGGACCTGTTCCCACAGGATGGAGGTCAACCTTAAATGACACACAGAGAAACTTCACCATATGCATGCAAACAATTACAATGCTGTACCCCACTACATGTATATAATGTCAAAGTATAGTTAACTTATTTTGGTTTTCCTGGCGTTGTAAAAAGTAGTTGACCAAGCCTTGATATAACGTGTGATTGCCCACATTTTTGTGATGTTTTATGAATTATGATGATTGATACCTTTATTTGTGGCTTTTATAGAAAAAAATTATAAAAATAACAAATTTTTGAATGAGGAAAAGAAAATTATAAACCTATATATAACAAATTCAAATGCAAAGTAACATACTGGGGTTGGACAATGAAACTGAAACACCGGGTTTTAGACCACAATAATTTATTAGTATGGTGTAGGGCCTCCTTTTGTGGCCAATACAGCGTCAATTCGTCTTGGGAATGACATATACAAGTCCTGCACAGTGGTCAGAGGGATTTTAAGCCATTCTTCTTGTAGGATAGTGGCCAGGTCACTATGTGATACTGGTGGAGGAAAACGTTTCCTGACTCGCTCCTCCAAAACACCCCAAAGTGGCTCAATAATATTCAGATCTGGTGACTGTGCAGGCCATGGGAGATGTTCAACTTCACTTTCATGTTCATCAGACCAATCTTTCACCAGTCTGGCTGTGTGTATTGGTGCAGTTTCATCCTGATACACGGCACCGCCTTCAGGATACAATGTTTGAACCATTGGATGCACATGGTCCTCAAGAATGGTTCGGTAGTCCTTGGCAGTACGCGCCCATCTAGCACAAGTATTGGGCCAAGGGAATGCCATGATATGGCAGCCCAAACCATCACTGATCCACCCCCATGCTTCACTCTGGGCATGCAACAGTCTGGGTGGTACGCTTCTTTGGGGCTTCTCCACACCGTAACTCTCCCGGATGTGGGGAAAACAGTAAAGGTGGACTCATCAGAGAACAATACGTTTCACATTGTCAACAGCCCAAGATTTGCGCTCCTTACACCATTGAAACCAACGTTTGGCATGCATGATTTGACCAAAGGTTTGGCTATAGCAGCCGGCCGTGTATATTGACCTGTGGAGTTCCCGACGGACAGTTCGTGTGGAAACAGGAGAGTTGAGGTGCACATTTAATTCTGCCGTGATTTGGGCAGCCGTGGTTTTTATTTTTTTTGGATACAATCCGGGTTAGCACCCGAACATCCCTTTCAGACAGCTTCCTCTTGCGTCCACAGTTAATCCTGTTGGATGTGGTTCGTCCTTCTTGGTGGTATGCTGACATTACCTGGATACCGTGGCTCTTGATACATCACAAAGACCTTGCTGTCTTGGTCACAGATGCGCCAGCAAGACGCGCACCAACAATTTGTCCTCTTTTGAACTCTGGTATGTCACCCATAATGTTGTGTGAATTTCAATATTTTGAGCAAAACTGTGCTCTTACCCTGCTAATTGAACCTTCACACTCTGCTCTTACTGGTGCAATGTGCAATTGATGAAGGCTGGCTACTAGGCTGGTCCAATTTAGCCATGAAACCTCCCACACTAAAATGGCAGGTGTTTCAGTTTCATTGTCCAACCCCTGTATATAAGAAAGCCAATCAGTTCATCAGTCTGATTAAGTTCAGATACCTCAGAAGTTGAGTTTATCTATAGTTAAGCCTAAAATGTTCATACCTCTGGCAGATTTATGTTTAAAGTAATCTTTTAATTTTACAAACATTTTTCTTCAGACTGGAACTAATAATATTGTGCTGGAAGAGCTAAAGATTAGGGTGATGGCGAGAAGACCTTCCAACCTAAAAGACATGGAGCTAATCACCAAAGGTAAATCGTAAAAATAGTGGAAACATGCAAAAAGGTGTAATGCCAGTAAATATTTTTCCATTTATTAGTGAGAAGGGTATACATTCATTTTGACATACTATTTTTAAATTAAGATTAAAATAAAAATAAACATTTTAAAACAAAATTGAAACTCATTCTTATTTTTTTGAGTGATGTGATCTATTTTTTCTGAGAAAAACTTCATGGTTTAATGAAAATTGTTTTAAATCTAACTCAGGGGTATGAATCATTTAGTGTATAACTTATGTTTGTTCCAGTACCCCAGAGTTTATTACCGGGAATAGCATCAGCTACACTCAGACATGACCTTTTCTTTCTGTTAGGAAAGGCAAGGCATATTTGTTGTAGAACACCATATATACATAAAGGTCAAATGATGCTACTTTGAATAGTTTTGAAAGTAAAATTGTTGTGGAAATTTTAATAAAAAATGCAATCATTACTTGTGAGCACATGCAAATATACTTAAAGAAACAGTTTGAACATAAGGTTAGTTGTGACTTTCCAACAGCAAACTCACAAGGTGTTTAATTTAATATGTCTATTGCCCTATTCCAAGCTATGCACATCAAATCAAAACATTGTCTAAATACATGCCAGGATGGAGCACCATAGAAATAAAACCAGTTATGTACAAATTATTTATTTTTGAAAAAGGACTTTGACTGGACAAAGTTTGCTTTTATTTGGCCCTATTCTTATCAGATAAAGATGCACATTGACAGTTTCTCCAAAAAAAAAGAACATTTTTTTACTTCAACTCCAACTATGGTAACTCTCTGTATCAGCTAGCTGTGCTGCAGTGCTAATGCTTGCTCAGACTGAAAAGCATGTAGAAAATCAGTTTTAGCTTTGTTATTTTTGTATTTCTGTCCTCCTCTATACCAGACCTGCTGCTAGCAACATTTATGTCAGGTTGTTAGCCAAAAAAAAAAATGAAGATCATTATGTTCTGCTGGTTTTTTATACTTATTTCAGTTTTATTAACTTGGAAGTTCTCTGTTATCTGTGCAATGTTAGCATGCTAAAAATGAAATGCTTTCTATCTTTGTTCTGGAGAAACAAATTAGTAGTTTGGGTCAAATTTTCCAGAAACAAATGGAATTTAGTTTATTTATCGATGTTTTTAGCTAGCTCTTTTTTCTACCTCTTTACTGTAAATGTGTTTTCAAAGACCTCAAAATAACAAGTCAAACTTAGAGTTCTTACAAAGACTTGGGCGATCACAAATCTTTATGGGATCAGACTGTAGCCCTGGCCTGTTTGATTTGAAAAGGAAAAGAAACAGACTTCATAAAAGTGGGATATTTTCTTTGCAAATAAATCCAAGCCAAGTACTGAACTTCCAGTGGCCCACTGCATAGAGCCCTTACTGACTCAAATTTGTTCACACATTAAAGTCTAGAAACAAAAAGGGGAAAAGAGATTGAGATCTTAAAAAAGTGTTGAAAAAAATAGTGATAAATTGAAAAGTCCATATCTTTCACAAGGCCGTGTTATGTAAGTGTCTGAAAAAGCTTTCGAAACAACTTGTACCAGGACAAAATTTGGAATAAAGCTTTTGTGTGCACCACTGGGCAGGAGGGAACACTCTGCTTGCTTCCTTTTTGTGTCACATTAGAACCCCTCCTCTTCTGTTTCCTTCCCTGGGGTTTGATTGTGCACCTGCAGCCTCAAAACAGCACAAGCACTTTCAGCTGTTTGCTGCTCGAATGGACATTGAATTCATGAGGCCCATCGTAGCACACTGTAAATGTAAAATAATGCTGCTCCTCGGTGAAAATAAGCTTGTTTTTCCACCGACTAACAGCACAGTAAACAATAGAAAGTCCAGGATGTCCTCTGCATTCCTTTGCATTCTTTGCAATACATGTTGACAGTTTACACTTCGTCACAGTGATGAATATAGATATTATAACTATCCCATTATGCAGAAGAATGGGAGGAATGTGAACAGCTCCTCTAGTCTTAAACATAAAGATACAGGGACAGAGAAGAGAAGAATGACATAAACAAGTTGGTAGCACTGTTGCCTTCAGCAAGAAGGTCCTACGTTCAATTCCCGGCCAGGGGTCTTTTTGCATGGAGTTTGCATGTTCTCCCCGTGCATGCGTGGGTTCTCACCGGGTACTCCGGCTTCCTCCCACAGTCCGGAGACATGCCTGTTAGGTTAATTGGTCACTCTAAATTTTCCTTAGGTGTGTGAATGAGTGTGTGCTTGGTTGTTTGTGTGTTGCCCTGTGATGGACTGGCGACTGTCCAGGGTGTACCCCGCCTCTCGCCCATAGACTGCTGGAGATAGGCACCAGCTTCCCCGTGACCCACCTATGGAATAAGCGGTAGAAAATGACTGACTGACTGACTATATACGTGTATGTATATATATATATATATATATATGTACACATATATATAAAAAGTCCAATACAAGGTTTCATAAGTAAAAGGCCTCAAAATGTGCCAGGAGCAGCTCCCCAAAGTCCCATCTGTCATTACTATTTACCTACAGTAGGTCTGCCTACAAACTATTGCAAAAGTCATGTTTGCTTTGCATCCACAGAAACATTTAAAAATACTTTTCTTTGGAACTGACTGCAGGTGTTTATCTGCAGACTGTCCTGCTGACTGTTCAAGCCCAGCCTGACCTTAATTTCCCAAACTTGTTTTATTTTTTCTATGTATGTCACAGCCAGTCACTAATGATCAGGTTGGAAAAAAAATAGAAACAGTTTTTCGAACAAAAAAACATTTCATTTCATTATGAAATTCATATATAATCAATACAATACTCCTTAACTGTACTGTAAGTATGTATGTAAGTGATAAAGTTATAATTTGGTTTCATCTGACCAGAACACCTTCTTCCACACGTTTGTGCGGTTTCCCCAAAACCCGGTTTATTTTCACAAAAGGATTTGTTTTTATTTGTTAATCCAATTAACTCAGACCTATTGATCATTCAAGCAATAAAAGACTGACTCTATAAAGCCGATAAACTACTTTTTTGTGACAAATCCAAAAATTAAGCAAAGTCATTAAAATGTAGTCTTTGGGGACTTTATTACTAGCTGCATGTCTCAAAGACAGAATTTCTCTAGAACTTCCTTGGCTGAAATTTTCAGTTTTATAGTGATATGAAATTGTTTTTGTATTTAAATAGAGAAAACAACCATGTAAATAGATTAACTAAAGAATGAGGTAGTTCTGAGTTTCTTTGTCAGATGCTATTGCCTAAGAACATAATTTATAGATGGTCTTTTTATGCTTTAAATATTTTTTATGGCATGCTGCTTTTTTCTACTTCTGTTTTCCCGTTTTATTCTACATTTAGCCAAAATAAAAAAGCCAAAGAAGCCTGCAGAAGATTTCTAAATTACATCATTCGTGTTCAATATATTGCAATGGCATACATTTAATTGATAACGCTGACAAACCTCTTTAGAAAGGAACTATCTTAAGTTGGCCATGTAACGGAAGGCAGGAGCACACACAAACACACAGCTACACGAACACATCCCCTCCCACTGGATCTGATGCCACATCTGCAGACAGTGTAGGAGTGGTTTACAGTAAAACCACTGGAGCTACAGAGAAATTACAGAAGTAAATCATAACACTCTTAGTCTGCATTCAATCCCAGATGTATCTTTATACTTTTGTTTTTAGCAGGAGCGTGGGCAGCCCACATCCCACCTCAAAACCCTGTTGGCTTAACACTTTATTGCTTGGATTGTGAGGCAGCAGAGTGGGCATTTCATACAGATACGGAGAATAAAACCGAAAGAAAAGCTTTGCCTACACTGTGTCTTTAAAGGAGAAGGTTACATGAATATGTGTTTCACTGACTCGCTGTAAATATTTACTTTGCATGGGCTGTCAGCTTTAATTAGACAGTGAATACGAATGTGAGATGAGGGATAATTAAGACTGTAAGCGGGCTGGGGAGCATGAGGGAGATGACAGATGTGGTCTACTCCTTTCTAAGGCCCTGACCTTTTACATCATATCCACAAGATGCATGGGTTTTGTTCTCATCCACACAAGATTGTGCACTTTTTTAAAGAAGTTCACATCACAACTATAAACCCCCCACCCCAAAAACTCACAGTGATTCAGATGTTTTTCATCGGCTGGAAACCAGTTTGTACTTTTTGGCTGAACCTTTTGGCTGACTGAGTACATTTTATTGCCTTTTCTTTTTAGGTTTGCAGGTTAGCACAAAATGTACGGGTATTTTTTTCTTCTCCAAAGATGATGTTAGGTGTGTCTGTGCGTGTAGATGTAGGCCATGCATGTCATGTTGTTATATGCCTCCCATCCTCAGAGGATATCTGTGTGTGTGACATGGAAGTGAGGGGTGCATACAGGAAACAAGCCGTCTGTCTTACATGCATCCATCATAGGAGTGCCACACCAAAGCACAGACGAGACAAAACTGGAAGAAGTTACAGTGCCTTGCAGAAGTATTCATACCGTTAAAACTTTTTCAGATTTTGTTCTGTTACAACCTAGAACTTCTATGTATTTTACTGGGATTTTATGTCACATAACAACACAAAGTAGTGCATATTTGGGAAGTGGATAAACATGATACATAGTTTTGAATTTTGTTTTTACAAATATATTTCTAGTCCCTCTAAGTTTGTACAAACCACTTTTCATTACAATTACAGCTGCAACTCTTTTCGGGTATGTCTTTAAGTAGCTCAAGCTCAGTCCCCTAAGGAAAGTGACTGTGAACATCAGTTTTCGAGTCTTGCCACAGATTCTCAATTAATTTTACTCTGGACTTTGACTTAGCCATTCTAACATGAGTATACCATGATCCTAGCTATTCCAATGTAACACTGGCTTTATGTTTATGGTTGATATTCTCTTGGAAGGTAAACCTCTGGACCAGTCTCCAGTCTTTTGCAGCTTCTAACGAGTTTTATTCTTGCAGTGTTTTTATGGTGTGTTTTCTTTGTATCTGAATTTCAATTTTCCAGAGTTCCCAATCAGAAAATAAAAACCCCTCCTAAGTCGGAATTCTGGCGAGGAAAGTTGTAGCTTGCTGAGGAACTCTGAGTTTGGTATTCAGTATGGCTGAACACACATAGTCTATATTGCAAGTTGCTAGCATTAACTATTTATTAGTTATTCCTATTGGTTGTGTCTGGTTCAACCGGTGGCACACCAAGTGCTGTAAAATATCAATTTGTGAACATAGAGGGAAATTTATTGTTACATGCATACATTGCTTATAGCAGTCAGCACCAAAACAAGTAGCAAATCCCACTGTTTGGACTGGCAGCTAGATTGCTCTCAACTCAGATCATTTCAAGCTGCAATCACCGACTTCCATGCTAAATTGAATGCAACGATAGCTCCACCCATCCTCCAATCAGCTCTGATCAGCATCCCCACAGCATTATGCTGCCACTTTCCTATAAATAATAAATATATCCTATATTCTCCCACCTGAGCTGCAGATCTGTGCTCCTCCTTCAGAGTGACCAAGTGCCTCTTTGCTGGTACTCTGATTAATGCTCTTCTTACACGACCTAAAAGTTAAAAGCAGCTGTTCATTTCTTGGTAGGTTTGCAGTTGCAGTTTTCAGATTGTTCACTAATGTTATCTAACAAACCTCTGAGAACAGCTGGATTTCTATGGCTGTACAATAAAACACTATAGCAATATCAGTGGCTACAATACTAATATTGCTAACGTCTGTTTAGAATGTGTAATATAATCCAAGTGTCATGAGCTCCTACTTTGTGAACTAATGTAATATTACGCAGTTGAATAATTATTCCTGAATTATGATCTAGAAGGGGATTCTGTGTTGGAAGCACAGATGAGAGAGAGAAGAAGGGAGAATATGCTGAGTTATCACAACTGATATCTTCATCATCATCACAATATCTACCGTTATTGTGCAGCCCTAATTTTTACTGATAAGTGTCACAAAGCTGGACTGTATTTAATATATAGGTAACTTCTGATGAAAAACTGTGGAGCTAGGTTTTAATTAAGGGTATTACTTAGGGGTGTATCCTTTAATTGTTAAATTTAACAATTTTAACAGTTTAATTTCACAGTTTTTACATTTTTACATTCATAATTTGAAAATGATTTATCTTTTCCTTTCCACCTCAAATTTATTCACTACATTAGATTATTACATAAAATTCCAATTAGATATGTGGAAATTTGTGTCCTTAACATTCAAGAAGTATGAATCCTATTTGGAAGTAGAATAAAAACAGTGTGTTAATGGTTACCTTGGAGTTTAGAAAGTTCAGTCATTTGGAAAATAGATTGTGCACTTTAGTTTCCTCTTTTAGTCTGGGTTATATAACCAGGTCACAACATCGGCCGGCCCTTGTTTCCCGTTGGGCTGCGTTACCGTTCTGTTGAAGTGAGAACTCCGTCCCTGCCAAGTCAGGGATGAGGAGAAGAAAGGGACAACTGTTTTCATCTGATATTGAAACTGCTCCTCTCTGCTGGTTCGATGCCCGCTCATGCCTGACAGCAGGGGAAAGTGTTCACAGATGACGACTGACGTTTGAAACCTTAGTCATCGATTGCATAATCAACACCTGCATTTCCCTTGTTGTTTCACCATATAAAGGCTACAACATGCTAAAAAAAATATATTTTTTTTGTGCTGTGAAGGTTGTGTCCATCTCCTATTCATAACAAATGATAACATAATAGATTAATGAGGTTTTACAGAAAAACAATCACTTCAAGGAAAACAATGTCTTTATGATTGAGTATGGATTGTTTATTTTATAAAGGGAGGGATGATAAAGGCATACACATTATGTGATTCACAGATTTTATTTTTGTCAGAACATCAATAAGTCTTATCTAATGCCTTATTATGATTGATAAAAGTTGATTAACGTAAAAGACTAAGCTAAAAAAAACAAGGTCTCTACACAGTCAAGGCTGAGTGGTGTACATGTTTTCTCGCTGCAGTCTTTCTGTGACCTTTTCTGCTCTGCAAAGTGAAAACACAGATTATTGCCCTCATGTTGTCTCCAGACAGGGTCAGGGGGCTTCCAGAGGCTGAGTCAGACCTCTTACTGGAAGGCCTGCGTCACCCATCTTCCTTTTCCCTTCTCACCCACACCCCTCTGTTTATCCCACATACAAGGGCTCCTGTTTCTCATCTCTTAGCTCACATAATGCATGAATATTAACCAAAATCCAAAGCAACAGGGAGCACATGTGATAATATCCCGTATCACAGATTCTAAATGCAACACTTAGATGCATTTCTCACTGAAAGAAGTTGTACTGCAAAAGCGCCCCACCCCTTTGCCCCAAAGTCTCATATTAGCTTACTCTCTTCCCCAATTCTCGGGTTCAACCCCCCCACCCTTTTCCCGAACTGTAATGATCTCACACAGCTGTCACTGTGTAATCCCATCCACGCTTATGACAGCAAGCACGTCCTCTACTGCTGGCTGCTAACACCACTCGTTTGGTCTGTGTCACCATTTCCCTGAAATCCAAAATTCAATGGAAGTCAAAGGTTTTCTAACAAAATGTTGCAACTCATGTGATTCCACAGGGCACCCTTGGGTTCATTACTAAGTTTGGAAACATTTAAGCATAGATTAAAAATAGAAGTGTTTTTTTCCTGTAGAGTTGGAAACAAACATCCTTTGTGTAATGAAAATGAAAATCCTGGTGAGTTTTCCAACATCCTGAAAGTGGCTCAATGTGCAGATGTTATTTACTCTGGTGCATTGTTGCCTATGCAATTAGTTGCTTATTAGCAGTTTTTAAGTAAGTATAATTCACAACTGCAATTAAATCATTGGGTGATCAATGCTTCATAACCCTATTCCTTTCTCTTGTGTTTCGATTTTATGCAAACCCACGTCCATTTCTTACTGATTGAAAATAAAAGTCAGTTTGTTTCTCTTGTTATTTAAGAATTTAAAACATTTTAAGACTATCAGAAAAATGTTCAAATCGTTTCTAAAATGTATTTCCTTGTATGTTATTTACATAAGATTTTTTTATTTCACTCTATTTCCATTGACAGTGGTTCTCCTCCATTAGGGCGCTCCATAAAACAGGAGGGATCATAGCCCCTGATCAAACCAAGAGAGCCATGAGTGACCAATATTATTTAAATGTGGGCAGATTCTTATATTTCATGAACTTTACAAAGAGTAGATTGGTTGTCAAAGCAGGCAAAAAATCTCCAAGGCATATACCTGTTGAGGTATGGTCGGTACAAAATGCCCATGTACCAAACATTAAAGGGGCAAAATGATGAGGACCCTTACTGAGTAAATAAAACTGCATTTGCTGTCATTGTTATTCCTCGGCTGCACGGCTGGCACAGTTGGTAGCACTGTTGCCTTGCAGCAAGTAGGTCCTGGGGTCGACTCCTGGCAAGGGGTCTTTCTGCATGAAGTTTGCATGTTCTTCCTTCCACAGATTAAAAGCATTACTGTTAGGTTTATTGGTCTCTCTTAATTACCCTTAGGTGTGAATAAGTGTGTGCATGGTTGTTTGTCCTGCAGGTCTCTGTGTTGCCCTGCGATGGGCTGGTGACCTGTCCAGGATCACCAGTCTACAGGCAAGAGGTGAGCATAGGCACCAGCTCCCCTGCTACCCTGTTCAGAAGAATCTTTATTTGCTTGCTTTTTGGCATTATTTTATGGTTAAGTGTCTTTGTGCATAAGAAAGAAAACACTTAAGTGTAGGACGTGGAAAAGTTGGTAGGATGTTGCAGAGCAAATACACAACTTCCACCCAGGAGACAGGTTTTTAAGTACAAGCAGTTCAGTACATTTTAAAACTAATTCAGAGCATTACGTTTAGACTTTTGCTGGATTTCAGTCACAGCTTTTATTGAGTTGAGCCAAACATTTTTCATGCTTCTATCAGGTGTACAAATTTGCAACTCTCATAGATCAAAATTTATGAAGCCCCTGGTAAATTTGATTAACCCATAAGACATAGGGCCATTATCATTAGAAAAGGAAACAAATTGTTATTTGACTTTAAATTCCTGGCCTGTTTGGTGGAAAGCCCCAAACCTTCCTAAGATGAGCTAGTAAAAAAACTCCAATAACAGTTTTTTTCAGTTTTTTTTTTTTTGCGTTGAGAAGTAAAAAATAATGAACAACGGTGAGTTATGTGCCTGGCTAGTTTTAGAGTGGCTTGTAAAATTGTAAAAGTAACTGATTCAAAATTTGTATTTACATTTACATTTCAGACAATGCGCTAAACATGGTCAATTCCTGGACAGGTTTTAACCCGTAAACGATATCTCTATTGTATACTGCATATTTAAGGTCAAATCATAACAAATGTATTGTAGATCTTTCTGATATGTCAACCCTCATTTAAGTTGACACCTCAACTCAGCAGAAACAACCCTCCAATAAAAGAGGTCATGGTCACTCCTAGCTGGGCCAGACACTGGCTAACTGGTCTGAAGGACCATCTTTTTTAAGATTAACTTAAAAGTGCAGCAAATGCCAAACAGAAAGAGGGTAATATTTACAATGCCATCTTTAATAACATTTGTATCTGAAACAGGGAATCTTCATCAACAGCACTTTTGGCATGTGGGAATATTCACTAGAAGAGACAAATCTGTAAAATTCTTCATAGAGCACTTTGAAAGCCAGTACTCTCAGTGAAAGATGCGTGTGCCTGCACGTCTTGGCCTGCTTTGGAGGGCTTTTGTCTCAGTGTGTTTCAGATCCGTGAATAGATGACCACAGCCGGAAGCTGTGTGTGAAAGGTGCCTGGCGTGGGAGCGTAGGAGTTGGATTATTGAAATGAGAAGACCCCGCAGCCCAGAACGAGTCAGAAATCAGCTATTCTTGCCTGAATGGTGATGTGTCAGAATGTAAGAGGCGTCTGTGATCAAAAAAACTGAGCGCCGCCTACAACCTCCAACCTGGGTATGCTGCAAGACTAAATCTGTGTTTATGTAATTTGATATTTATGAAAGGGAGATCTGGCTGGATGAGGTGGATGGCAGTGGTAATTGAAAGGGTGGGTGCATGTGCACCCATTTTGCTTTAATTGGCATACATTAAGTAAAATTAGAATGTGGGAAGGATCATTGCATATATATTTACAGTATGCTCTAAACATTTAGAAAAGTAGATGAGGTGTTTGAAGTATGTTTGTACAGTCTCACAAAGTGAAAAGTTCAATCTGTCCAACTTCACTGCTGCCTATTGTAAGAACACCCGTAAAAAATTTAAATGTTGCATTTCTGGTGTTTTCTGAGAATATTGTTGCCATAATCTGCTGATTTTCACTTCAGTTCATTGATAACTTTGTGTTATGAGTTGGCTAATGCCTCTAAAGCTGTGGTGAAATTCTTAAGGCTTAAGGCTCTTAAGGCTCCCTGGGAGTAGGGAATTAAACTCCCACTGAGAGTCAACAACAGAAATTACATATTTACACAAATCAGGTACAATTTAACGGCTTAGGAGAGCTCCAGCGTAGTCATTTTACTGGCAAGGACCACGCAACAACAGTCAGCTTAAAAGATTTCTGGAAGAGATTTGTGGATGTTGTTGGAGAAGCGGATTGGTGAACTTTGATGGAATCATGTAGTGAGATTTGCTCCTTGAGATGGAGACGCAGAGTGGTGGTTCTGTCTCAGTACAATAATTCCCCAAACCAAATAATGATCTTCCCAAATGTTAGGGGAGAGGTGAACAAATAGGTCAAGTGGGTGAGTGGTTAAAGAAAATAAGGGATGAAGGAAGGTGAGAGGGATGAAGAAGGTATGGATAAAATATGAAAGAGGTAGGGATGAGGGATGAAAGATGAGGAAAGAGGGAGGTAGGAATAAAGAATGGGGAATAAAGGAGGTAGGAAGGAAGGATGAGGGAGGTATGGTCAAGAATGAAGGGATGTGGGATGTAGGGATGAGTGACGAAGAAGTAAGATACGAGGGCTAAAGGAACTAGGTCTAAGGGATGAAGGCAGATGAGGCATTAATGAGATACAGAAAAGGATGAGGGATATGGATGAAGGACAAGCAAGGTTGGGATGAGGATGAATGAGGTCTGGAAAGGGAATGAATGAGGCAGGCATTCAGGATGAATAATGAGGGGACAGTGAATGAATGAGGTTGGAATGTGAGAGATTGAGGTTAAGGAGGATGAATAGGGTAGGAAAATAGGGTGAATAAGGGTGGAATAGGGGGTGAGTGAGGTGGGGATAGTGAAGGAATGCTGTTAGAATGATTGATAACATATAAGGGATGAATGAGGTAGGGATGATGAATAAGGATTGAAGGAGGTAGGAGGGATTGACAAGAGGTGAAAAGGGAACATTTGGGGGTGAACCACACCTTTAATTACCCAGACTGCAGGGTAGTTAGATGGATGGTGGAGGCGTGGCCCTGCTTCCAAACCAGTTAACACATTGACACAGGGCTGACTGGATTTAAAGAAATAGTTCTAAGAACACGTATTGTGAGAAAGTGATCAAGTAAAGTGAAAAATAAAACGTGTTTATTATTCCACACTCTTAAACATTTTTGATTGAAAGTAGAATGAAGATACTGAAAAGGTTGTAAATTCACTGTAAAATCTTTTATGTTAGATTCTAAAACCATAATGAAAACCCCTTTTAATTGCACTTCTACTCATTAAGGACAGAACTTCTAATATAGACATCAAAAGTAGAAACATGTTATTGCCATTTCGTATACTAATGAAGATATCTTGCATGCACTCTGTAGTCCTATTATTTGTTTACAAATAAGAGATACCAGAAAAACAGCTTTAAAGTAGATATACATTTGTGATGATGTTGTACCTTTGAATACATCAAATTCCTTGTAAGAAATCACTTTCTTTTTTCTTTACCTTTTCTTTCTTCTCTTTTGATGAGAAACATGATAACCCACCATGTTATATCGCAGAAAAAATGCTGACTTGAACCAAAATATGTATACAAATGGGCTTGTGCGTGTCAGCAAAGTCCCTCTGGCTACAGCTCAAGGACACTAATAGGTATGTCAAAGCCCTAAATCCACACACTGGCTCTTTAAAACAACATACTGGAATTCAAATGGGGTAATCTGGTTAAACCACAGGTTATAATTGTGCATCTTCATCCAGCCTGGGTGAGTTGAAGCTGGTCCTGATTTTTTCAGCTGGTTTAGCTTAAGATGGACTGGTGTAAGTGATTTGTTTCAGGTACAATGACAGCAGCTGTGGTGCTGCTTAAAGATCTAGTTCAACATAACATTAAATAGTTTGAGATATATAAAGATCTTTTAAAGAAAACAATGGCAGAGTTTTAGAAATGAATACAGTTCTGAAAATTAAGAGATTCCACTCTCTTAAACAGCTGTTCCTCTGATTGCAAAGTTCAGAAGTAAAATGCAGAAAATTGCTTAAAAAATCTACTTTGGCAATCGATCAGTCAGTAAGGCCCTGCAGAAGACAGTGAGGGAAGCTGAAATGATCACTAGTGTCGCTACACTGTGTCCAACATCTTTTGCACAGTGACCATACCCTTTTTACACCTCTACATTAACTTTTATAAAGTTATACAATCTATATTGTGTTTTAATCAGTTCAGTCGTTTTCACGCTAATCTGTTAAAGATCCCAGAGAAATGCTGTCTAGTTGTGTGCTATTAGGATACTGTGAAAAAAAAGGGGGAAAAAAGTAATATAGAGAATCTTTTTGATTAAACTTTACTGGTAAGACAAATAGTAGACAGCATACATATCTTACAACAGATTTACATATCTAAACAATATGTAGAGACATTTAGTTGATGTTTTTTATGCAAAGGTGGTTTAGGCACAAAACTAACACTGCACACCACCCTGAACACACTATCCTCATCACAAAATATGGTGATGGTACCATCATGCTGTCGGCATTATTTACTTTTGGCGCAAGACTCAGAGGTTCACCTTCGTGTAAAATAACAAACATACAGTCTAAATTGCAATGGCATGTTTTTGGTGAAAACATATTAATGTATTAAAATGGCCCAGTCAAAGTCCAGACCTAAAGATAATACCAAATCTGTGGCAATATTTGAAAATTGAATTTTACAGATGCGTTGCATCCAATCTGTCTGTTATGAGCTATGTTGCTAATAGGAATTGACAAAGTATTCAATATTCAAGAATTCAATTTTCATTGAGCAAATCTAGTCTGGTAAAGGCAAAACCAGAAAGACTTACCGCTGTAACTGCAGCGAAAGGTGGTTCTGCAAAGCATTGACTTAGGGATGCTAAATACAAACCACACATAAAAAAAAATGTATTTTATTAACATTTTGAAAACTGTTTTTTTTTTTTCCTTCCATTTTACAATTATTCACTAGGTTGTGATTGTCCGTGTCTTAAAAAGCTGCTTCATTAAAAGCCTTTTGACTTTTAAGTCACTGAGACCACCACACATCCACACACTGAAACGCATTCCTGGGGGGAAACCTTACACCTTCCATATTCTAGCTCTCCAACAAAAACACCAGCTCGTCTTGCAGTCCCAAAATCACAGAACTAAACGCAGTAAATTCAGCCAATCAGAATCTTTGTAGATTTCGATTTCTTTGCCTTCTCCTCAACTATTGGTTCGGGTATTCCTTTGAGGCTACCGCCTCCGTCCGCTGATTGGCTCGTTTTCCCGGCTCTAGTGAAGTCATTTGAATACGCTTCGCTTTGTGGGGCTCAGTCAACACAGCCCTGCTGGTTCAAATAATTGACTCAAATACCAGGAGCGGACACACAATGGAGGAGAGTGCTACACGGACACATTGCTGATAGACTAATCGGATCTTTTTTAGCGATAGTGAGAAAGACTCTGTACGTAGTTTAGATAGTCTGGTTTCGTTTTGCATTTTAACGAGTTAAAGCGCTTGTATTCGGACTCTAAGCGCCATAACTAGGAGGTAAGCTTTTTTTTTTTACTTAAGCGTTATACTTGAATTTTGTTGTACCTACCGCATTATAGTGTTTTTACTTGAAGAACATGAGTTTATTTCTTAGAAATTCTACTTTCAAAGTAAAGATAATTTTTTTAGTAATAATAAGTATAGCTTAAATGCTGAATATCTATACTAGTAGCGTGCACTCAACGTGATTCGAACAGTTTTGGGCTCTTTGAAAGACAGTTTAGCCTCTCCTGGTAATAATAATAATGTCCAATTTCTTCCCTGTGGAGTCACTGCATTTGTTGTTGTTATTGTTTACCGCCCATGTGAGTTTATAATTAGGCTGGCAGTCAGACAGAAGCAAACATTACTCACCCAGCACCTGTGGTTGCACAGCATGGTTTCTCCACAGTCAGCCTTTACCTTTTTACTGTGTTATGACTCAGTAAGAAGCTCCTAATGTGGAACAGGCGTGTGGTCGGCTGTTTTGGAGAGAAACCTACAGATTTTTAGTGTGTGTGTGTGTGTGTGTGTGTAGGGAAAGAATGGGAAAATGTGTGTGAAGCTTGATGTAATATGCCAGCTTCAAGCAACTTCCAAGCACTTTTCCTCCAGGCAGCCTAACATCTCAGATTATTTGTAATCTTATTTATCGTAACTATAGAGGCAAATAGGGTTCTATCAGACTAGAAAAGAATGAAATCATTGCTGTTTCACACATTTTCATGTTATAATTTCTGAGGTTAGGTTGTTTTCTGTGATTCATCTAGGTTTTAAATGAAAACATAATTGCCTTAAAAATCTTTATTTAACTTGCTGAAACATATATAAGAAAAAACATTATCCAATTGCTGCTTTTTGTTCAAATATAACATACAGATTAATCCAGTTAGGAGTAGTTAGTTAGTAATGCAATTGTTACATTTATTTAAGCAAAGGTGTAGAGTAAAAACCTTGTCAATAGTAGTAGGCTTCAAGTGCTTATTGCGTAGAATGTTTTCAGGTGTTTTGGTGGTGCGCAGAAACAAGTGGAGGAGGGTCTGCTCCGTGCAGAACTCTGGTCACTTTTCCTCCAATCTCGTAAAAAGAAGCGGTAGGAACGTTATGATGAAAAATGTTAACAGCGTTGAAACCGCAGCCTTTTAAAAACCTTTGTATACCTTGGTGGTAAACAGCCCACTCCTAGTTCCTATCAAGTCTGGAAAAGTATTTGAATGTATTGTTTTCTTTTTCAAGTCTGGAACTGAATGATTTTCAGACACTATTCTTTAGTCTATTATCTAAAAGATAAAAAACAGAATTCCTGACAAAGTAAAGGACTTTTCACATCAGTTTATATTTAGATACTGTTCACTGTCTTTAATTTACTGTATCGCAACTTAAGTTCTTGTGCAGCTCATTGATTGTTTTCTGTTTTTAAGTTGGTTAAGGTAAGGTCTTTTAGTTTCATTGAACCCGATAAACTGTGGAATTTGTTTAATATGACATTTTTAGGAGTCCTGAATTAGGTTTATAGACAAGAGGAAATGTGTGTGTGAGAGAGCTTAGATCCCATCAGCTGAGGAGATAAAGTGTCTTTATCCTTTTTTGGCTCTGGGTTAATACTGTACTAACCTACCAGATAATCCGAGCAGCAGGTGCGTTTGTGATACAAACCTGACTGAGACTGTGCATTAGGAACCCCCAATGTAATCTATTCTTTAATGCACTGCTGGAAAACCTGTTTATCAGCAAATCTCGTTGGGGCTCTGGTTCCTTTATCAGATTTGTGTAGTGGTCAGTGGGTCTGACAAAAGTGGCTTCTGACCCACACGCTTCCTCAAGCGTTTGTTCGGGCTCTGGGCTGTTTCCTCGTTATTTCTGTAGAGCACTTTGCCCGCTGCATGGATGACGCTGGATGATGAATTGGCTGCGAGAGCTAGCAGGGCTGTTAAAGCAACGTTCAGGAAACAAAAACAACCCTCAAACACACAATGTGTAGGTGAAAGTAAATGGCTGATACTGTTTTTCAACTGGCACAAGCACAAAGCAAAAATATACCAGAATCTCGCTTGATGTTCTATCTGTTAGACTCACTAATGTAAAGCATATTGTGTTGGAAATAAAAATGATCAACTGGTCAATACCAATTCTCGTTTTGTTTGAGGAGCGATCCATCGATTTTAAATGAATAAGTTGCTTTGATTCAACAATTAAATTGAACACAAAAGGGAAAAAATGTGCTGCAGGTTCATTGATAGTGGTAGCAGTTAAGAATCCAGTGGAGAACGTGTGAATTCCTAGATTATCCCCATTTATGCATCTAGTCATAAGTGTCTAAACTCTATCTGACTGTAGCAAAACTAGCACCAAAGCTCATTAATGAAAATGTTGTTTGATGATGTGTTTAAAGACAGAACAAAGTGGGAGTTTTCAGTTTTTATGCACAGATTCCATGCAGTGTAGAATTCTAGAATTTCATCCATGCTTTTACCAGGTCTAGAAAAATATGGAAAAAGAAAATATGGTGTGAAAAATAATTTTTATTACAGATTTTTTTCTGCATCCCAATGTCTAATGTTCCATCCATCCATCCATCCATCCATCCATCCATCCATCCATCCATCCATCTTCCTTTCAGGCAGTGGTTTTACAAACAAATTCGTTATTGTTTATACTTTAAACTCTGCCTTAAATTTGTGTCTTGTTTAATTGAAAAGCGTGTAGAAACCCCAGTTTAATGAGAATAAATACAAATTTGGAATCTCAGTGTTCAACCTGCTTATCAAAGAGAAAAAATGGCTGATTTTGATCACTGACTAGTTGTTTAATCCATCTGTTGTTAGAATGAGACCAAAACATTGGAAGGTTGCTTCTGAACAAAGACCAAAAACAGGAACAACAGGCAAAACTTGCTTAACACTTAAATGTGTGTGTCTATATCAGTTTTGACCTCTGATCTCTTGTGTTGAGCCAGATTTGGTTTATAAACAGCTTACCAGCATAGATTCATGTGGCTTAGGTTGATTTTTGATGATGACAAAAAGTGTGGCTCAGATCTTAGTCTTTTTATTGCATTTATTTTTCTACTTAAAATCGGTAGTTTAGCCCAGTTTAACAGTTTTGCTGGCTTTAAATGGATCTTATTAAGAAAACTATTTGTTTGTCGATGCTTGATAGCGTATATTTTGGTGTTACCAAAGGCTTATCAACAAAAAGTTATCAAAAATCCAGTAAAATGTGTCAGAAAAGGAAGAGTAATCGAATCAGCGCAAAAAAGTTGGACCTGCTTTTCAACTTAGCTTGTGGTAATTATAGGTTACATTATCAGCGTAGAAATATTGTCATGTCTGATAACATAAAAAAGTCTCCTGTTAGGCAGATTAATGTACATTAATTGCAAATCATTGTACACTCTGGTCTTTCTCCAGGGTTGTCGTAACGTCAAATGTTGTCACTCATACAGAGATATAAGAGAAATTTCTAACCGAAATATTTGCTTCCTTCTGTTTTCTGGGCACATGTAAAACTTTATTTTGCAGCACTGATGAAAAAGCATGCATCTTAAGCCTCGTTTATTCACACAAGTCTGACTTGGGAATGTCCTTTGCTCTGCAATGCATTGCTTGCTCACACCCTATACCTGCTGTGTCTTAATAGTGTCAAAGTACATCAGGTTGAGCATAGCAGAGATAGAAGCACTCTACATTGGCCTGTTTCCATTCTGATAAACCGTTTTACAGCTACTCTTATCAGATGCTGGCTGTTCCTTCAATCCCAGAAACTTCCCAAGTGTTCACAGTGTGTTAACCTGTGCTACATGCGAAACCTCAGCCTTATAGAGAGCACGGGTTTCTATGGAGCTAATTCAACTGTATTCTGCTTTCAGATAAACTTAGTTACGAACATCAAGCCTTTATACAGCTTCACAAGAGGTTCAAAGCATGAAAGTTGTTTCTTAGTTTGATTTGATTGGAAGTCTTGGGAATATCTGCACAAATAGTTTTTGTTTTTGGTCAGCATGTACGGTGAATAAGCATAACTCAGAATGCCAAAGCTAGCCACAGAGTGTTTGCAGGCTATTTTTCATGAGCGCAGTGTTTCGCTGTCGGTCAGCGCTGTGTGTGCATAAATGCAAAACCTCAAAGTCTGTTTTGCGCAGTCTTTGGAATTGCTGCTGTCTGTCCTTGAGGTTCATGAAATGCCTAAGTCAACATGTTGGTCTGGAGATACTCCTATTTCCAAGAGCAGTATATGTTAGGAGCAGATTATGACTTTTTAACTCACAGTAAGGCTTATTGGTCCGACTGATTGAAAAGTGATCCCAGCCTTGACTCATGTAGAGCCATGGTGACAGCAGAGTGTGTGAAAGGCGGTGTGTGTGTCCACTGTGCTCTGATCTCCTCCGATCTCCTCCTGGGGGTCTTTGTGTTTTTGTTAATGCCATGACAGCAGAGATAATACCTCTATTGTTGCAGAACCCCCACCAGCCCGTTAGTCTCAGCAATGCACCATGCATGTTTTGAAACCACACTGAATGTTGAAAGCAAGTATCCAAAACATTACAAAATCAACCAAAAGTTAACGTAGAAGTTTTAAAGACACCAAACTGTGGTGTTACATTTCTTCATATTTTAATGGAATAAAGCTGACTATAAACAGCATGCAAGCCTTTTAGTTCTGTATAAACTGGTTTGGTGAGAAATTAGCTTTTGACCAGATGCAGCCGGTTTTTAGCTTTATCGGACCTGACTGGTGACTGGCTGGTCGGAACCTTTGAATTTCAATTTGTTTGCTATCAGTAAATGCACCACGTGTAGCCGCTTCACTAACAACATGCTTCGGTATCATTACAGTGACTGAAAGAAGAAGAATCGTTCAGTATCAGTGAGAGAAATGTACTTTCTATGATAACCCATGGCTACGATTAATTCAGGCTGCAAGAGAGATCATAAATTCCAGCAGATAACAGGAAGGCTGAACGAAGAAAAGCGACGTTGCTCTTTTTTTAACGTTTTCAGCTTCAACCTCTGTGTGTAATAGAACATCCTGGATTTGGAAATGTGGGCAGGCTTTTCAAAATCTCCAGCCTCTGCTGTCTTAGCAGTGCTAGCTATGCTAACCAGGCTAACAACTAAGATGCTAGGACAGTTGAAAATGTCAATTAGTTTGTCTTTATTTAATAAATACTCGAAATGCTGTTGGAACAGCAACCTTTGTGAGTTCGCCTCTGCTTCTAATATAAATAATTAATGACTGATTATGGAAGGAGACTAAACAAAAAGTTTTTTTTTTTTATTGCTGTTCTTATATCCTATAAGAATAAAGAGAAATTTAGAATAATTTTAAATCAGTATTTGCAGATCGAAGAGGTTCAAAAAATGGTGATCGGAATTTTCCCACAAAACTCCGAGAACTACTGAGGAAAAGCATTTTTTTGCCTTCCCACATCAAACTGACTCATAAGGCTGCAGTTGCAAAGTTTTCAAGCAAGCGAATACAAACATTCCCCTTTAATATGAATCTATTTTCCCGATGCCATTTTTAATCTGTCCAGAGGGAATCCAACCTATGATTTAGAAAGAGTGCAATTTCAGCGCCGCAGCGTGGAAGCCACAACAACCCAAAAGGGGTCAACTATGCAGGAAGTGGGTCTGGAAAAATCACGACTGGTTTCAAGTTCCGAGACGTGTTTCCCTCTTTGCTTTGACTGAAAACATAAACACAGAGACACAGAGGAGGTAAACAGAGAAAATATTACCCATTAGACTCTTATCTCAACGTCAACGCCTTGGACTTTGTTTTTAGGTGAAAACGCTGTGATCTTTTGACCGAGTCAGAAGGTTAACAGCATGCTGAGATACCAGAGTTTACAGTTGGACTGGCCTACTCAGGCAGGATGCCAGAAGCTGTGGTATCCTTGTGACTGTGTGTGTTTGCATGTTTGCGTTGCTCCACCCGTCTTGCATTGGTGCGGGACATGTGTGTAGGTGAGCCTGGATTATACTGGCACTGGGGCAAGGCGCCATGGTGGACGAGGGTGTGTGTGAGAGTGTGTAAGATGTTGGCTGAGGCAGGCACTCCACTGTTGGCACTGTAGTGGACAAACAAAGCTCTGCTGGATTCCTGCGGGGCTTTCTGCTTTCCAGCACATGCATGTGTATGTGCCACTGTTCACAGGATAAAGATGGCTCCAGAGCTGAAGAGTACTCCAGCAGCAACCTGGGATCAGCTTACCAACCTCAGATCCAATTATCTCAACCTTTAAGACAGAAAATCATTGCTGACATGAGAGATCCTCCATTTGTCATGCTGTTTCCCCCTCACATTCCGCACCGCTGCCAACAAGCAGACTTTAGGAATGTGTTAAGAGAAACAGTAAAATAGGGTGGAGCTGGTATTTCTCAAAAGCTTATTTCTGAAATTCCGGGCAAATAGACTAGTTGGAGAAACTTTTCCACAAAGCTGCATCAATAAAAGGTTGACAGCACCAAATAATAAACAGAGGAGGACTAAAATTATGTGATCAAGTGTGATTATCGTCACAGACACTTGCTGAGCCTCAGCTTTGAGAGGCACAGTGAGATATTTTCACAATAGCTGAATGCAGTTTAAACATCAACCATTTTCCCAGAGAATGAGGTGGACGGGGGATAATGTAACAGCAGGAAATCTACAGCATCGCAGTAGAAATAGCTTTGTCTTCATGTTGACTGAAGGATAGTCCGTCCACAACAAACGTAATACATTTAATAAAGCTGGATTAAATGATGTGGTGAGAACTTGTTATTATAACTTTGCTTCACTGCAATTAAGCCCGTCTTAAACCTAAAAAAAACATAATTTAAAACATCAGCTTTGGGTTTTGAGGAAATGGTTAGCCATAAATAAGAAATATGATGGTTGTGGATAAAAAGGGAATTACTTCATGTAAATTTGCTCCGTTTAAACACCTCATAGAGACTTGTGAGAAATGGTTCTGTTTATATACGTTCCACACAAAAATAGTGTTGGACAATGTCTGCCAAATGTACGTAACTTTTAAAACAGGGTGAGCACTTTACATATTTTAACAGTTCATGCTGAGTTCCCCTTCTTGCTCGCGTGTTTCTAACATATCATAAAGAGTGTGAGTGTAAGTGTTTTTAGGCTGACACTCTTAAGCATGTCTGGGGCTGCTAATACTAATGTGAAATGATCCAGTTCAGTTTATTTTTGTGTTGCAGCAGTTTACAAAACAACGTATCTCAGGGCTCTTTAATAGAAAAACAGGTCGAATTCAGATCCAGGTGTGTTGAATCCAACTCAATAATTCCAATTAAATCCATCCATGTAGTCCGTTTCAGATCCATTTACTCACTCATCTTCCTGTACATTCCAATTTAATTGATCCTTAAATGCCAAGTGGTTCAAAGATGTCTATCTAAAGAAGCCTAGCTGATTAAATGGAGATGCTGACTATCCAGCTGTCTCTGGAACGGAACCACTGGTTTTTAACAGGAAGAAACTTCCAGCAGAACCAGGCTCAGTTTGAGTGGACACCTACTGTTTCCAACTGGTGGTTGAATGGACAGGAAGGAGACAATGTTTTTTTTTCCTTTTGGTCGGTAACCTCACCTCTAAGATCTTTATCTTTGTGTTTCTTATTTTTCTCCAAAGGTTATCATGCCCCCCACAACCCCTTACGCGGGAAAGTTCAACTCCTGCCCTTCGTACAGCAACAATAACCACGTTCAGCCTCCGAGCCCGTACCGCGGCGGCTCTGCCCCGAAACCGTCCAGAGACAACCTTTACAATGGTGCCTACTCCCCAACAGAAAACCCTTACGACGTTCCACAGTCTCACGGCTCGTACCGGAGCACCTCTGTCTCTTCTGTGAGCTCCAAGGAGCACCATTACGGCAGCAGCTGTGCGATTTCAGAGAACCCGTACTCCCCACCACAGCCCCACAGCCCTCGCCAGCACAGCACTTCCTGTCCAGGCCGAGCGTACCGCCACACGAGCAGCAGCTGCAGCAGTGAACACTCCTGCCGTAACAACGGGGCCGCGGCGAAAGCTCGGCTCTATGGCCACGGCATCGCCACCAGCTACGGGGAGATGTGTTACCATGACAACAGCTTGGTTTCAGCTTCTCTTGAGGCGCTGATCCAGCATCTGGTTCCCACTGTGGATTATTACCCTGATGTATGTAGCAGTTCTGCTTTTTAAGGATTAGGCCATGAATCATTTGTAGTAACATTTTTTAAAGGCCATTTCGTTTCCTGATCTTTAGAGGTCGTACGTGTTCACCTTCCTGCTGAGTTCACGCCTCTTCCTGCACCCTTACGAGCTCATGACGAGGGTTTGTCACCTGTGTGTGGAGCAGCAGCGGTCCGGAGATGCCCTGCTGGATAAGGTGGGTGGACCTCTATACACACACATGTGCAGGAGTATTATTTCACACACTGTCACTCTCACTTAGTCCCACACAATTTCACTCCCACTAACAACCCCACAAATACAGGATTATAAAAAAAAGAAAAGATCACACTGAAGAGGAGCAGGGATTAGAGCCAAATTCAGACAGTACTGGCTGCTTTTTGTGAAGTCAAATTCACACATCTTTCAAATGATCTCATGGCATTAGATTAACCCTGTGCCCTCTGCAACACGTTCAGATCCGTTTTCGTGAGGTGGCGCCTAAACTGGTCCAACTGCTGACGGAGTGGACGGAAACCTTTCCGTATGACTTCAGAGATGACAGGATGATGCGATGCCTTAAGGACATGACGCTCCACGTGGCTCGAGGGGATGAGGTAAGCGGAGAAACTTCTGCAGGTCCAACAGTGGAAGTAAGAGTTAGAAAGGGTTCCTCACAGTCGAGAAAATCCATCCATCCTTCCATATGTAGGAACCCTACTTAGAAGTTCTTGGTCACCTGATTAGTTCATATATGCTTTTGCGTATTTACGTGTGCTTCCAGTATTCTTGGCGGGCTATGCAGCAGATGACCCAGCGTCTCATCAAGCGCCTGTCCGCTCTCGGACAGTACGAAGAGGCCGTGGCTGCGCTCAACGCCGCGGCGCAGGAACGTCCGGCTTCGCTGAAGACCAAACAGGCTTCAGCTCAAAGGACCGACATACTGAGCGTGTGCGACGACCCCTTCATCCTGGCTCAGCAGCTAACACACATTGAACTGGTAAGAGGTCAGATGAGTTAAGGTTTGGGTTAAATAAGAGGTAGGTTACTTTAACCAGTTCTACTTTAGGGGTTGGTGCCGGTCCGTGGTCATACACGTGAAGACATTTATAAAGCCGGAAATGAAATCTGAATGAAATGTGTTTTTAATTTTTTTAAACTGAGATTCCAGTGTTGCAGCGGTCAGAATAGATATATAATCAATCATATCAGTCAAATTCGCAGGGATTCATTTTACTGTTACTGTTGTCCTTTTTCTGACTTTTCTCTGCCATATGTGTGCCTTCAGGACAGACTGAGCTTCATTGGTCCTGAGGAGTTCATCCAGTCCTTTGCGATGAAGGATCCTCTGGAAAACCACAAGGTAAGCCTGAGTGAAAACATCTTATGTGATAATCCGGCATAACAGTTTTTATTTGTGAAATGAAAGGAAAGTATATATACCAAGCTGTTATTTACAGTAACACGGCAAGATAGGGAGCTGAAAGAGAAGGGGTTAAACAAATCACTTGGGGCCAGGAGACGGACCCCTGATGGCCGCCTTGAGGAATGATAGACTCTGTATGTGTTGTGGCTGCTCTACCGCTGAGTTTTAGGTTTGGACTTTGACTTTTATCTAAGCCATTATAGCTCTTGCTTTATGGTTGTTTTGGTCTTGCTGGAAAGTGAACCTCGGCCCCAGTGTCCATCACAGCCTCTTACAGGTTGTCTTCCAGGACTGCCTTCTAGTGAGCTCCTTCCATCTTTCAATCAACCCTGGCCAGCTTCCCTTTCCCTGCTGTAGAAAAACATCCCCACATCATGATGCTGCCACCACCATGTTTAATGATGGGGATGGTTTGCATATTGACCAGAAAATTCAAGTTTCTCCCTGATCACAAACCTTTTTCCACACATTTGCTGTGTCCCGGACATGTCTTGTGACGAGCTTTAAAAGGGGCATTTTAGCAACGGCTCTTTTTTTGCCACTTTCCCAGAAAAGTCTATTTTTGGAAAATAGATTCTCCCAACTGAGTCCCAACTGCCTCTTGGCAGTGAATGTGTTTAGATGGACGGTCATATCTTGGTAGATTTCGCACTTGTGTCATACTCTTTACATTTTTAGATGAAAGCCATTTATCGTCTTCCGTTCCCCTTTACAAAAACTCATTCTCTACCCTGGGTTTATCGCAGAAAATCCAGATAAAATGCATTAAAAACTGCAGCTGTGAGGTGATAAAACATGTAAAGCGTTGGGTGTGAATATTTTGGCAAGATGCTGTGCGTGCATTGGCCTGATTTCTGGTTGGTTTCTGTCCAACTATTTCACACAAGTGTGATTTCTAATGCAGTCTTGTTAAATTTTCACACTTTTTACTTTTAAACAGCTCAGAGCAGCTTGGATTAATTTTGTATTGTGATTTGAGACGATGAGTGTTTCCCAAAAACCTATATATATTTTACAGTTTGTCTGTATAGAGAAAGCTTGAGAATAAGGCAAAATGACCTGTTTATAATTATCAACATCAAAGCTCTGACCCAAAAGAACCGCACACTGTTGTTATTTTTAAGTCGTTTGATATTATTTTTGATTTGAATAGTTTTCCGGGGCTGCTTTGAGTGCTGCGGTCTGCTCCAGTTTGAGGTAATTTGTGATAGAAACCACATGAAAGAGTCTTGTGGTAGATAGAAGGGGACTTGTTCAGCTTTCTGCTTTATTTTTGATCTCAGCTCTTGAAAACGTCTGAAAGACATAACAAAAAGAGCCCCACTGTGTATGGCCCAGTGTATCTGAGAGAAGGTTCTTTTCCACCGTGAGAGATCCCAGAAATCAGCTGAAGGGTCGTTCTCAGTCGGCGTTTGCCGCTGCTGTGCTCCCACCTGCTTTGCTGCAGTTATATAAGAGCCACTTTGCGCAAAAGAGCAGTTGAGTCACTTAAAAAGGGGTCCTGAGGTGTAGAGAGGGGGAAGCTTGGAGTGGAGTGGGATGCCGGTGTTGTGTAAGCTTTTAGTAGAGCCATAAACCTCTGGGATTGCATCATCACGGCAGAGCCCAGCTTATTTATACAGAGGTTTTATAATATTTATTTATGTAAGAAGACCTTTGGAAAACGGGTTCTCCACATTAGAAACCACATGTTTTATGGGAAACCAAGGGACCCAAAAAGCATATGTAAATAAATAATAAGAGACGTGTCCGAGTGTGACGGCAACAGGTTGTGTGGGTGTGAAGGCTGTCAAGATCTAGTAAGAAAGCAAATTATGGAAGAGCAGCAGCCTTCCTTGTCACATTTATGGCAAAGCATACTGAGAAATAAGCAGATGTCGCCCATCATGTCAAATTTTATCACAATAATAGATTAAAACAAAGTTTTGTTCTGTGTATGAGTTTAGTTGAGGACTATTCATTAAATAGCATGTATCATCACTTTTACTACCTTTTCAGCGTTTTTTATCTCACAGCATATATTTTTAATTATTTTAATGCTTCAAGTTGAAAATATGTAAAAAGAAATTCAGCGCAAAACAGACAAGAACTGAGTGCAAAATTGCCAAAGAGTGATGACATTATGTATGAAAGGCCAAACTCAAGGACTCCCCATCAGCTGGGTATTTACATTAGCAAGCCAAGCAGATGGTGGTTGTTATAGTGAATGGAAGCAGCTAAAAATCTCATTTTACCCATAATCAGTCTGTGTTTTACAGGTTAGCTGCTATGTGGTTGTCATTCTGAGGAAACCATCTGTCACACCCTATAACCTGAATACAGTTAGTTTTCTTACATCTGTTATGTGAACACTTCCATGCTCTGAAATGCTTTAGAAAGGGCTGATGAGATATATTTATGTTTTTATTAAAATAAAATTTAAGTTAATTTCTTGGTTTGATTTTGTCTTTCTCTTGTTCCATTCCGCCTTTAGGGTTTCTTTCGAAAACGTAAAACAAGCAACCTTGAGGCCTACATCAGCTGGTTCAACAGGCTCAGCTACCTAGTGGCTACAGAGATCTGTATGGTATGTTGCACTTAAAAGATTCACACAAGCAAGCACACAGTGTTTGATCCCCTGCTGATTTGGTTAGTTTGCTTACTTGTAGACAAAATTACAATCTCAAATTTTTATGGTTGCTTAATTTTTGAGGCAACATGTTAACTAGGTCTGGAGCCTGGGTCAGCCTCCCCCTGACCCTAATGTGGGTCACGGTTCCCATGGCAGTATGTTTTGAGCCTTAGTCATGCTGGCTGAGGGAAGAAGGTTGAATTTTTTCAAAATTTGTCGCTGCTCATTGGTTCTGTAGAAACAGCCCCAACCATGATGTCTCCACCTCTGTGTTTGACTTTGGCGATGGTGTATTTCTCTTCTGTTTTGTTTCTTCAGATCTTTATTTCAATGTCATGCAACTCAGTTCACAACTTTATGTAATGCAGAGTCTTTCTGCAATGTTGCTTCCTTTTCTCAAAATTCTGGTACCTTTACAACTTTTAAATCTTATAAAATATAATTACTCTTTCAAAACTAAAATCACCAAAACAACTTGACAGTGCCTAACAAAGCGGAAGTTTATGCATTTAAACCTTTTAAAAGTTTACCAGGAGATTCACCGTCTCTTACATTTGGAATCATGTTTTAAGTCTTTTTCTTCATTTTGTTTTATATAAGCCGGCGAAGAAGAAACACCGAGCGCGGATCATAGAGTTCTTCATCGACGTGGCTCAGGAGTGTTTCAACATCGGCAACTTTAACTCGCTCATGGCCATCATCAGTGAGTATTTGTACAAACAATGATTATTTGTTGCTGTAAAATGTGGTACAGAAAAAAAATCAGCTGTTACTCCCTCAGTGTCTTTGTATAGCAGAGCCACTAAAATTGACTAAAGCCAACAATGCAGTCCCAGCTGGAGTTCAGGCCGACTTTAATCAGTTTAGGGAAGTCTAAACTCAGTTAGTGGAGGCCTGGAGCCCTGCAGCCTGCTCTTTGTCTTAGGTCTGTCTCTCTAAATGTTTTCTCCTCTCTCTCTTAGCTGGGATGAACATGAGTCCGGTCGCCAGACTGAAGAAAACCTGGAATAAAGTCAACACAGACAAGTTCGAGATCCTGGAGGTAAGAATTATTCACACACGTCAGTAATTGGCAGATTAGACGTTCTAGTTTTCAGCTCAGACGTAGAGCTTAGAGACGTCAGCATGGTTTTGTTGTCTGATGACGTCTGATGTGTGTGGTCTCATTCAGCACCAGATGGACCCGTCTAGTAACTTCAGTAACTACCGCACTGCGCTCCGCGGCGCCACCCAGAGATCTGAGACTGCACATAGCAGCCAGGAGAAGGTGAGGGAGCCCTGTACGAGCTATTCATTGAAGAAGGAAAACCTGCTTCTTCCAGTTTAACATTTAAACCAGCTATCGTCTCCTTCCTGCAGATTGTGATTCCTTTCTTCAGTCTCCTCATTAAAGACATCTACTTCCTGAATGAAGGCTGCGCCAACAGACTGCCTAACGGACACATCAACTTTGAGGTCGGTTTAAAACGTTTTCTGGAATAAGAACTGAAGTGACTTTCTCATGTGGTCCAATAGCTCTCCCTTGTGGCTAAAAACAATGCATTTTCCGTCTACACCACAGGCGTCAAACTCCAGCCCTCGAGGGCCGGTGTCCTGCAACTTTTAGATGCGTCTCTCTGTCAACACACTGAATCACATAATTGGGTTATGAGCAGGACTGAGTAAAACTTTGGTGTTTGAGGAGGTATTTCAGTCCTTTGATTCAGGTGTGTTAGACTTGGGTCACAGCAAAAGGTGACAGGACACAGGCCCTTGAAGACTGGAGTTTGACACCCCTGCAGTAAGCCATTATGTTAAAAGAAACAGCAACTTTTGTCTTGATAGTAAATTGTTGCATTCATGAAATTTGTCTGAAAAAGAGATAACTCTTGAAATTTTTGTCTGGAACATTTTAACCTTTTAAAACAGGAACTCTGTGTACATTTCCTGGTCTTTTAGAAGCCTCCCAGATGCATATCATCACATAAATCTTCTTTCACCACATCTTTACAGAAACTGTGGGAGCTGGCGAAGCAGGTAAGCGAGTTCCTGGTTTGGCGTCAGGTGATTTGCCCGTTCGACAGAGACCGGCGCATTCTTCAGTATCTCGTCACAACGCCTGTTTACACCGAAGACGGTCAGTCACCTTTAACAGTTTTTAATACAACTGTCAGTTTATAAAGCATTGGGAGATTGAACTCGATTTGTCTTATTGTCGCAGAGCTGCACCTGGCCTCTTATGAGAGCGAAGGACCAGAAAACAACATGGAGAAAGACAGCCGTAGGTCTCTGAGGTAGGTGCAGGAACATATATAAGTCATTAATACGGTAAAACAGGCCACCCTGTATAATAAAAGCAGTTTCTTTGTTTTGTTTTCCAGATCTTCCCTTCTCCATCGAGAGAACCGCTCCTAGGAAGTTTTCTCTACTTCAGATACTTTTGATTTATAGTACGCTCCTGCAGAACAATGAATGCAGCTTGAACATCCTCACCAATAAACATAAGCCTTTGTTTCAACCGTTTGGCATTCCAAGGAGCGTCAGTGATAAAAAAAATAAATAAACTTAAGTGCCAGAGACATGATGCCAACATGAAGCATGGATTTAAAAAAAAAAGAATCCAAACACACTAAAAAGGACATAAATGTGTGGATTTGTATTTCTAAGTACCAGTGGATGGATGTTCAACATGTTTACAGCAGCTGAATGGACAGGTTCTGCTTCATAGTGAGAGCACTGGAGCTGACCACATTTGGTTGCATCATTATGAAACAGGAGGAGCCAGTATTCATTGATTTGTGTTATACATTACAGCGAATAAATTGCTTCTAAAAGGTGGTGTGGCTGTACCTTCAAGTCATTAATTTTCAATACTTATTCGCAGTTAATCCATCTTTATTCGGACGGTAAAGTCATGTGATCACTATTATTTTCATTTTAACAATTTGAAATGTGTGCACTTTGGCTCATTGTAAAGCAACATTATGTAAGTGGCAGCAGCATCATGCAATTAATATGCACTCGAGCGTGTGTCCCTGTGCTGTGTATTATGGTATTCTGTGACTCTAGTACATATGAGTCTTTCTGTTCTTTAAAATCATGTTGTATTTTGTATCAGAAAAATGTCTTTTTTTATTTAATCACCATGAGTTTCACGATGAGCTTATTGCAGGTTTGCTGGCTCTGTGATGGTAAGCTTTTACAACACCAGTTCATGTATTATTCAAAAGAAACAAGTATTTGTTTAGAGTGAAGTAGAAACTGATGTGTGTGTGTCCGTATAAAGAAGATCCTCTCCCCTTTTATCCCGCCTGTTGATTTGTGAGAGAGAACCTTTCATATCCAGCTTTGAGTGAAAGTGATGCTACATTTTTCATGTTTTTAAAAGGCACACCGTCTATGTGTCATTTTGGTATATTTTTTTAAAGATTCTTGTGTATCTTTTATGTTATCAGGGGGTACTTGTATAAAAGGTTGTTGTGAAAGAGACATTTTCTCTTTTAAATAAACAGAATACCAGAATTAGTTTCTTTGTTTTTCCTTTCGACACACAAGCACTTTTACACATGCTTTCTGCTGTAACACCACCAGTTTAACTATTAAGATATTTACTTACAAAACACAAAAATTTGGACATTCATTTCAGTGTGTTGGTGATCTTTGGCAAAAAACTAGACTAGACAGTGAAAGTTGATCCACCTCAATGAGGCCGAACTCTGGTAAAGTTGATGCAGCGACCCTAAAAGACAGAAAGGAGGACAGAAAATTAACCAGAATAGGACTTATGAAACCACAGTTTAGATATTGTATTTGATGCATGTTGCTTGTTAAGTCATGCATTTTTATCAGTTAACAAGTCAACATACACAGATCGGGCACTATCTCAAAACTACATTATCTTATTTTGGTTGCTTGGTGCTCTTCCTATTGTCCTTCTCTGTATTTTCATCTCCAAACTGTTCAACTGGAGCTCTTCCTCTGATAAAACTAATGCTGTCCATTGTTAATCAGTTCAAATAAAAATCTTAATGTCATCAGCATATATCTTAACAGGCCTTACTACCCTTTTGTGCACGAACCTATTGTAGCTAACTATGCAGCCTACTCTCTGAGTTTTACTTGAGCAACATTGTAAGGTTTTTGAGCATGGGCAACCTGTTAAGGGTCACGCTACAGGATTTCAATAGGATTAAAGAACAGACTTTGACAAGGCCACTCTTTTTCTTTTCATATCTATTTATTTTTGAATTATTCAGAGTTGGGCTTATTGGTCTGCTGCGTGATTTGTTGTAGTTTGCCTAGTCTCTTTCTTATTGTCGAGTCATAAGCACTGACTTTAACTGAGGTATGTGAGGTATGCAGTGCCATTATTGTGGGTTGTTTTGTGAGCTCCTGGATGAGTCTCCAGCACTCTCTCTAATGTAGTTTTGGTAGGCTGGCCACTCATGGGAAGTTTCACCTCTGTTCCATGGTTTTCATAGTTGCGGATAAAGGCTCTCACTGGTTCAAAGCCTAGAAAAAGGCCTTTTCTAGACTGACACTTTTCTATTTTATGGTTGAGTTATAAAATATCTCGCCCCATTAATGTCTCAAAATTAAGTACAACAACCACAAACAACAATAACGTAAAAAAAATAAGTTATCACCCAAAAAAACAAACAAAAAAACAAACAAACAATTTTCCAACCAATTATTGCTAATCAAATACTCCAGATTTTCAGATAGTGAGCAACTCTAGAATGTGGATGGTTAGGGCGACTGTAGAAAAAAAACATATATGCTCTAAAATTCTGAATTTTGGCCCTCATCCTCTTCTGTACTAAAAATGTTTGGGCATTTGAGATAGATGACATTAAAAAGCAGGTTTAAGAGTGGAACAACAATTTGCTGTATCAATGTCTAATAAGTTAATCTTAATAAATATCAAGACATGTATGGTTGTTCACCTGGAGTTGTATTTATCTTATTTCAACAACTTGTAGGGACAGGATGATGTTTTACCATATTCTGATGGAGAAAGTCTTAGAGCCGAGAAAAACAACTCGTACAATCATGTCAGAAACTACCAATACTGTGACATCTGCAAAGTTTACAAAAAAACAACAAAAGGCTAATCCTATTACACAGAAGAGTGTTTGGGTGAGCTGTGTTTGATGACGATATGTGCAGGCGTTCACTGCTAATTATAGAGAGCTAAGTGTATAAAGAAAGCTGTTATTTATCTGCCTCGGTGGTAGTCCGCAGGCTCACCACAGAATAACGGTTTGTTATCAAATTAATGAGGTTAATTTATTTTAAAAGCAAACGCACTTGTGACAACCTTTGCCGAAAAACAATCCTGTTCGAGAGTTCTGAATAACTTAGAAAAAGCATCCATAATCATCTATTTTATTTGTATTTGGTTTAGTGGTGACGTATTGAGGCGGTTTCTTGCCTTGTCCTGAGGTGTTGGCCTCATGATTGCCACTCTGTCGTACTGCCTTTTCAGTAATGCCAGCAGTGCATCAATGCGTCCCTGAGGGGTAAAATAAAATATTATTTTTTATGAAGCAACATTCTGTTAGATTCTCAAAAACCTCCTGTCAAGATTCTTCTGGAGACAGTATGGATAAGTTAGATTTCTTTCTCACCTTGATGGGAGTGTACCATTTGGCTTGGGATGGGGGGTTGTAAACAGGAGGTGGTCTTGGTGGGGGTCTAGGAATGATGGGCTCCTCCACTTCCTCTGGCATCGTGACTGTAGCATTTTTGGCTTTTTCTAGTCGTGACCCTTCCTCTGTGGATCCCTTCTGGCCCCATTTTACCTACAGGAAGTGGGTGTGGTGGACTCACATCACTAATTTTACAGAAACAAATTCTATAGAGGTTTTCCAGCTCAGACATTAAGATTTTCACCTCCATGCGTCTGATTCCTCCAGGACCTCTGCCACCGTAGTACGAAGCATCTACCGTAGGCCACTTGTGTTTGGCCAGAGGATCCTCCTCTGGCTCCTGAGTGAAAAAACATCAAAATATACTTCAGAACAAAATTAGAGGAACAAAATCCACATAAGTCTGTGCATGCAAATTGGGACTCTTAAATTCACAATACAAATATGAAATGTAGGAAGATTTAGTCCAAGCCAACAGATATTAACTTGCAACTGTGACATATTAGTCAGGCTAGAACTTTATCTCTACCATTTATGACAGAAATATAAATGATTCTGTTTTCTCACTCATGTTCAACAAATAAAATCTGCCAAAGCATTTTCTGTCAGCCTCCCAAGCTCCACCGACACTCCTTCTGTGTTCAACCAAAATTAGATCTTCTCTCAATCACCTCTGCCAAGATGGCAGCGTGAGGTAATAATGCTGCCCTAAAGCATGGAAGTTCTTCAAAAAGTACACTTTTATTTTTTTACTTACAAAAACAGGAGGTGGAGGAGGGGGACGAGAGGGAGGTGGGTCCCTGATGACCTGTGTGAAAACAATTCCAAATCATTTAAACAACAATGGTTAAAAAAGGGTTTCTAGCGCAATTGTCAACCTTCAGCAACCTTTTTTCCTGTAGTTATAAAGTAATCCTCATAAAAGAACCACTGAAAGTAGTAAGAGGGGAGAAAATGCCAGATTTATGGTATGTTCCATTGGTAATTTGATATGAGTACTTACAAGTTCTAATAATATTTCCATTTGTAGTCGGATATTGTAATTTATGGGTGCCAAATCAAACAAATCAACTGGAACAACCCTGTAGTTAGGCTTCCGACTTGGAAATCGAACATCAGTCCACAGATCTCCTTAAATCAGTCATTCAAAGATAAACATGATGAAAGTGTGTTAATGCATAAATGCTGATAAAAACACTGTTTTCAGCTTTAATTGCTAATTCTAGATGCATTAGTCACCAAGTTTAATATGTTAACATGGCTTCTGCAAACACACAGTAAGTCATAGAGACAGCTGCTTTAATACGGTTTAATTGCATACCAGAGGTTTTATCTCATTCAGTCACATTCATTAACCTCTGCTGATGAAGATGTTTCTTAATTGTTTCAATGCATAATAGGTTAAAAATCTATTACTGGGTTGTGTTTCTAATGGTCCCTAACCATAACTTCCAATTGGCACTGCATTCATTCAACATTTGAATTTCAGAGTTTCAGTTTAAAAGAAAAAAATCTGAACTTCATAGTCGTAGGCTTAAAAGCTCCAACCTAGAAGTCCTAAATGGGGCTCTAACGTATAAAAAGCTGTGATATGTGCAGTATTAGACATTTCTGAAGGTGTACGTCTCATTAAATCAATCCGATACTGTGTAACCTCTGTTAGTGAACATGTTGATACAGTGTTTGAACATATAAAATACTGAGTAATACAATGACTTGCATTGCTAAATGTAGTTAGCTTAGTCACAGCAAACCAATTAGCAAATCTTACCACTTTTACAAACTGAAATATGTTTAAGCTGTGTGTGATTCTTTTGAGAGCTGAATTACAACTTCTGAGGGAAACTGATCACACACAAGAATGTGTCCTAAAGAAAGATCTCTGTCTCAGAGTTGGAGATCTCTCCTGGCCCCCAGCCTCTAAATCCAATATGGCTGCAGCCAATTTGCCTGATAGCTCTGTTTAAAGAAATAAAGGTCTGTATAATTAAATCACACACACATACACAACCAACGTTAATAAAACATGCTCCTTAAGTGGCTGAATGCATAAAAGCAGAAAAAAAAATCATTATTTTGTTGCTAAAGTTACTATGGTTCCCGATCAGAACTTGCAACAAGTAGTGCATTAGTAAATATTTATAGATATAATATTACATTACTTCCCTTAATAAACATGTTGCTACATTGTTACCAGGTTTCTTTATTGTAGTTGGCGAAAGTCTGGCTTGCGTTTCTGGGAGCAGTTGGCTTACTTTTTGAGCACACCAACAGCCAGATCTATCTGATTCTCTGAGATGCAACTCAGAGACGGTTAAGTTGGATGTGCATCACTACCAAAACAGACTTCGAATTTACAGAGTAAATGAAACTCAGCACAGAGAAGCTTGATAAAATGAATATGCAAATAAAGGAAAGGCAAACTTACCACAGTGCAGCAGAGAGGCCAGAACCACCAGAATAAACCAAGAGCCAGCAACAGCAACAAAGCCAACAGCAACCACAGCACCCAGATCCCATCTGACTGCAATAAACATGGCACAAAGTGTGTGATCACCCCCACAATGTAAATCTGATTATTTAGAAAAAGAGAAACAGCAGTGCTGCCTACATTCGGTCTCCATGTATATACATCTCAGATTTTCTCCTACACCAACATAAAGGTTGTTCTATTTAGCATCACAGAGTTGAAAGTTATACCCACGCATGAGGTGGCGTATATGGTGATGGGAGCAGAGATGAAGGACTGTCCATTGTTCAGGCTAATCAGCACTTCAACTGATCTGTAATCAACAAACAGAATCACTGAAAAGATTGTTAGAAGAAGAAGACACAGTGTTTCCCAGGAAAACATTAATTGTTGGGAAAAACTGCTGAAAACTCAATAAAGCGACACAAGTGTCAAAGTATCCAAATGTCAAATTAGGTCACAATTAGATATAATCAGAGGGGGCACAGGGCTGGTGGTGTAGGGAGTTAAGCTCCATATATGGAGGCCTTAGTCCTCGAAGCGACTGTTCTGGGTTCGAGTTCTGGCCCTGGCGACGTTTGCTGCATGTCTTACCCTCTCTCTCCGTCCCCATTTCCTGTCTATCTACTGTCAAAAAAAAACACACTGAAAAATAAAGGCCACTAGTGCCGCAAAACAAATCTTAAAAAAAAAAATCTGAACCATTCAATAAGAGCGGGCCTTTTGTGTATGATTCATTTTTTGATCAGGCTCTTAAAATTGGCTGCTCTATTTCAATTTTTTCTTCTCCCCCACTAAATATAATTTTAAATAAAACCAAAATTTTTTTATTCATATATAACTTTTTATTTTATTTTCACATTTCATTTAATTACATTTGGACTAGACCTTATTTAATGCCCTCAGATTGCTCCAGCATGTAGAAGTTGCTCCAGAATAGGAGAAATTACAGTATTCTGTTTAAAGTACAGTAGATACGGTCAAATCAGCCCAGACTCATTAAATGCCAGAGAGATAACCAGGAGATATCCAGGCCAAACTCATGTCCAAAACCTGGACACAGTTCTACACAAACACTGAGCTGGTTTCAGTCAGAAACAGTCTCTTTTCACAGGAAAGAAAATCTATAAATATCACAATTTAGGGTTCCAAGGAGCAAATGATTAATAAAGCAGCCAAATAAAACAAACAAAAACAAACAAACAAAAACACTACCATACACAACAATCTCTACAATTAACAGAATTGCTGATGAAGATGTGTAAAAAAGTTAACACTGAAAAGTATACAACATTGCAACGTTTAATCAGAGTATTTCTATTCAGAGGGAAAAAAATATTAAAAATGTTAAAAACATAGATGCTACAGTTATTGGTGCCCCAAAATATGTGTAGCTTAAACATTTTTTAAAATTTCTACTTATTTTCAACAAACAGGGTGTCAAGGAACTTTTAATTAGGAATGACTTCCTCTTTCTCTCAGATGATGTGACACAGGGGCTCATTTCTTTCAAGCCAACCAAGTAATCCAGGTGTGTGTTGCTCTACACAAGGCAGGAAAGGGCTACAACATAATAATTGAAAAGTTTATAGGAATGCTTATCTTACATCCATGCACAGTGAGGAAAATGGAAAAGAAGCTCCCTGCTGCTGCCAAAAGTGGCATTTGGCAGTCATCAAGTCACCATATCAACCTTTGGATGAAATCTAGATGCCAGACTGTTGTTTGGGAGGCAAATCATTATAAAGCTTTTTTGATCCCTTCATCACAGATATAAATATGATCAGTTTGCAAAACTCTACTGAGGCTTTATCTGGAACGGTGTGCTTTGGACAGATGAGGCTGTGATTTAACATTTCAGTAACAAACAGTTGGGTCTGACATGAAACAAAGGATGAAAATGTGGAAAACGTCTTCGGGCCCAATATAAAACAGTTTCTCAAAGTAAGATGAGTGGTTTACTGCAGCTTTACTGTGCATTTATGCAATAAAAAGGTTTGTGAAAGTTTTGGTGTCACAATGTAAATACTCCTTGACCTAAGCCCATTTTCATGCACAGCTCATTAATGGTTATAGTTGTGTGTATGTGTTTGCAGACTTACTGTCCAACCTCAGGTAGGCGGGGAGCTGGACACAGCAGATAGCCATCTTGAACAAGTGTTGGCTTCTCATCTAAGAGGAAAAACCCAAAACAGATCTCCAAATCCAAAATTAACAAAGGATGTTGGATAAAAATAGAGCTATTGTACACTAACTGAAGAGTGGTGTTTACTGATTTGAAATCTAATTCTTTGCATTGAAATAATAAAAAAAATAATATCAATTTTGTGTGTTTTAAGTAGATTTTTATGCAAACCACAGGAAAGTTAGAAGCCAGGAGTAAACACCTCCCCCACAACCTAACAGCAGCTAAACAGAAATCACATGTCCTTTTAGTGACACTGACCTCAGCATAGTTTTTGTCATCGATCCATTAATAGACTGATGGGGAGAGAGCATCTCTTCCCTCTGCTCAGCCTCATAATGTCTCCTCTGTTCTCTGGCTGCAGCTGATAAAAGGCAACTACTGTTTGTTTCTCAGTGCCATGACTACCGACTTTCCACTGCAGCTCAGATATCTGCGCACTGTTTCAAGTGGCACTTAATAGCTTATCCCAGAGAGCATCATGGTGCCATATAGATGCTCCATGAAGCATTGGTGCAAAGGGATAACATTCTCTATGTTAGTGTAAAAACAAATGTCATGAGTGTGTCTTTTACTGTAAGTCACTTCATTGGCAGTGAGAGAGCAGAGAAGGTTGTCAATCCTTTTGGTTCCGCTAAATCCGCTGCCCCTCAAGACCACGTTGAAAGACTCTGGAAAATAATTGCACAAAACACACAGGAACAACATTAGTCTCACCTAACTAAATCACACGGTTTCAGTCTAAGTACCAATAAAGTTTTGAAAACTTTATATTTTAAAATCCAAAGATAGAATATAAGACATATAAGATATTTTGCCCTCATGATCATGCAGAACATAAAGACAGAGTAGCACAAAAGCAAAGACCATAAAAAATTTTGTCCAATATAGTTATATGCAACCCTCAAATGTGAAATCCAGAGTGGCACTGAATCTCACGTTCAGATCTGCTGAGAAAGTAAAATTCCTAATCTCATGACCTCAAATTTAATCATTAAGACCTGATGGCACCTATGAACAAGCTGATTCCCACCAACTCAGGGTTCTTGTGTTATTTTAAGAGTGCCCAAATCACTGGCAACAATAAATGCTTTTCCAGCCATCTGCCAGTCTTACATTTTCATCACAGGAGGCCCTTTAATGTTCACAGCAGTAGTTATTCTAGGGATTTCTGGCAAAACTTCTATCTTTGAGGTGCATGGATCATCCAAGCAGATCAAAACACAATGAGCACTTTAAGCAGTTTTTCTTATTAAAATTACTGGATTTGTTTTCTTAGACAAAGAAGCTTTTTCTAAGAAAACTTAGCTTATCCCAAATATTTTTTAAAGTAAAAATAAGTTAATACTAACAGCTGGTTGGCTTAAAACAGTCCTGACATCAGATTTCTGTGAAAAAAACAAAGATGTCACCTGAAACCTACTTATTGAGAGGACATACGGACAGCAGCTCCATAGCAAGAAAGGACAACCCCCCACCCCCCATGTTAATCAGTAGGTGGAGTCTTCCTCTTCCTTATGGCATCATTAAGCTAGATATAAACAACTAGATGCTATGCATTCCTTCAGAGCTCAATTTTGTTTTCCTCTGTCTAGAATATTTTACAGAGACTTAACATAGTCCCATAGATCTTTTTGTCCAGATTTCCTTTAGTTTCTGGACTCAGATAAATTCCCTATGCAGCATGTGATGCAGGCCTGCAACTACTAATCCATCTGGCTATGGTCAGGCTGAAACTGAAGCTTTATTTCCCTGCACCAGTAACAGACTTTTCTTGCTGGGTTTCTTTTCTTTAAACTTGTCCTGGGATGATCTGACCCATTACAGACAGGGAGTTCTGGAAATGGGGGCCCACTGATAATCTCGGGATGGCAAACCAAACCAAAAGCCATAAGAAAATATGAGAAGATTGATGAGGCTGTTATCGAATGGAGATGGGGCCACATGTGAGTGATAGATAATCAAACATTTTACATTTTTAAAAATAATTATGAAGCTAAAGAAATAAATGTTGAAACATGAACTTGTTCTCTTCCATCTTAGTATCACCAAAAAGTATTCACACCCCATTAACTCTTTCTACATTTTTTTTACAGGCTTATTCTTATACCAATTTGATTATAGATTTCTTGAAATAAATCTACATAAACATGATGAAATGTTTTCAGACATTTTTATAAATTTACAGAATAAAATTTTTAGAAATATTTTAAGATAATAGTTACATAAATAATCACACCCTTTGCTATGACAGTCAAAATTGAGCTCTGTAGCATTTAATTTCCCCTGATGTTTCTGCAACCTTATCCGAGTCCTCCTGTGGTCAATTTAGTTGAGTGAAGATTATTTATAATTGAGCACACTATTCCTTCAAAAGTCTCTCGGCTGACAGGAAATTTCAGGGCAGAAACCGAGTTGAGGAAGCTGAGGAAGGACGATGTCCCCACAGAAAATTTCAGCTGCTTTGGACATCCTAAAAAGCACTTCCATTTCTACTATTTGGAAATGGAAGTAGTTTGGAACCATGAAAAAAAACAACCTTAGATTTGGCCGTTTGCCGATCCTAGTAATTTTGGAAGAAAGAAATTGGTCAGAGAAATGACCAAGTCCAAATGTTCATTAAGGCAAAGCTCTAGAGTTTCATTGTAAAGATCTGAGAACCATCCAGAAAGTCAACCCTCACTCAAGCATTCAAACAATTAGAACATCTTGGTAGAAAGGCCAGACAGAAGTCACTCTTCACCAGGAGGCACATGGCAACTTGTCAGAAATAAGCCAAAAAGCACCTCAGAGATTGTCAGACCAGGAAAAACTAAATTCTTTGGTCTGATGACAACATAATTCAATTCAATTCAATTCAATTCAGTTTATTTATATAGCGCCAATTCACAACACATGTCGTCTCAAGGCACTTCACAAAAGTCAGGTACATGCATTACAATTAATCCAAATCATTGAACAGTGCAGTCAGATTCTGTTATTTATTCAAATTGGATAAAAAGTTTGTATATCTAAGGAAACCCAGCAGATTGCATCCAGTCAGTGACTTGCAGCATTCACTCCTCCTGGATGAGCATGTAGAGACGGGTGGACAGTCACTGGCGTTTGACTTTGCAGGCCAATCCCTCATACTGGGGCATGCATGTAGCGACGGGTGGAGAGGAAAAACTCCCTTTTAACAGGAAGAAACCTCTAGCAGAACCAGGCTCAGTGTGAGCGGCCATCTGCCACGACCGACTGGGGTTAGAGAGAACAGAGCAGAGACACAAGAGAACAAAGAAGCACTGATCCAGGAGTCCTTTCTATGGGAAGGAAAAGTTAAATGTTAATGGATGTAGCTCCTTTAGTCGTTTCACTAGAAAGAAAGAACAGATAAACTCTGAGCCATTTTTTCAAGGTTAGAGTCTGAAAGAGAGCACATAGAGTTATTTACAGTAAAAGCTCCGTCAGTAGCTATGTCTAGGAGGGAGAAGGGTTTAAACACTGAAAAGACAGGCCTGTGGGATCATCGTTAGAGGTTGGCAACCAAGTTGTTGCCAGCAGAAGCTCGGACGAGGGGCCCCTCTCCAGACAGTTTGTCACAGGTAGACACAGAGTCAGGCCAGGTGTGACTTCTAGAAGAGAGAAGAGAGAGAACAAAGTTAAAAGCTGAAATAACAGCAAATAATACAAATTGAAGAGTAGTGTGAGAAAGTAGCAAAGAGGGTGAAAGTGGTCATTATGTCCTCCAGCAGCCTAAGCCTATAGCAGCATAACTACAGAGATAGCTCAGGATAACCTAAGCCACTCTAACTATAAGCTTTATCAAAAAGGAAAGTTTTTAAGCCTAGCCTTAAAAGTAGACAGGGGTCCGCCTCACGGATTAAAACTGGGAGCTGGTTCCACAGGAGAGGAGCCTGATAACTAAAGGATCTGCCTCCCATTCTACTTCTAGAGACTTTGGAACCACCGTTAAACCTGCAGTCTGAGAACGAAGTGCTCTGTTAGGAACATATGGGACAATCAGCTCTCTGATGTATGATGGAGCTAAATCATTAAGGGCTTTATATGTGAGGGAGAATTTAAATTCTATTCTGGATTTAACAGGGGCCAATGAAGGGAAGCTAAAGTAGGGAAATATGATCTCTCTTTTTTAATTTTCATCAGAACTCTTGCTGCAGCATTTTGAATCAGCTGAAGGCTTTGAACTGCATTTTGTGGACATCCTGATAGTAAAGAATTTCACAATAGTCCAGCCTTGAAGTAACAAATGCATGGACTAGTTTTTCAGCATCATCCTGGACAGGATATTTCTAATTTTGGCAATGTTCCGGAGATGAAAGAAGGAAATCCTGGAAACCTGTTTAATATTGGGATTTAAATGACATGTCCTGGTCAAAAATAACACCAGGTTTTTTACATTATTATCGGAGGTCAATTTAATGCCATCCAGGTTAAGTGATTGACTAAGCATTTTCTTTTTTTAAAAACTCCGGGCCAAAGACGACAACTTCTGTCTTGTCTGAATTTAGAAGCAGAAAATTTAAAGTCATCCAAGTTTTTATGTCTTCAAGACATGCTTGTAGTCTATCTAACTGGTTGGCTCATCAGGATTTATGGATAAGTAAAGCTGAGTGTCATCAGCGTAAAAGTGAAAATTTATTCTATGCTTCCTAAAAATTTTACCTATTGGAAGCATATATATAGTAAAGAGAATTGGCCCAAGTACTGAACCCTGTGGTACTCCACAATTAACCCTGGAGTTTAAAGATGATTTATCATTTACATGAACAAACTGGAATCTGTCAGACAATAAGATTTAAACCAGCCTAGTGCTGTTCCCCTGATCCCTACAGCATATTCCAGCCTTTCTAAGAGAATATTATGATCGACTGTATCAAATGCAGCACTGAGATCTAACAGAACCAGTACAGACACAAGTCCATTATCTGAGGCAATAAGAATATCATTAGTGACTTTCAGCAGAGCTGGTTTCAGTGCTATGATGAGCTCTGAAACTGACTGAAACTCTTTAAACAGGTCATTGCTTGTGTAAATGCTCACACATTTGATTAGCAACTATTTTCTCAAGAATTTTAGATAAGAACGGAAGATTGGATATCGGTCTGTAATTTATTAAGTCATCTCGATCAAGCGAAGTTTCTTAAGCAAAGGTTTAATTACAGCTACCTTAAAAAGCTTGTGGGACATAACCATTTAATAAGGATAAATTAATCATATCTAAAATGGGCTGGTAATCAGAGGGAACACTTCCTTAAATAATTTGGTTGGATTGGGTCTAACAATACAAGTTGAAGGTTTAGATGAAGCTAATATTTCTGATAACTCAGGAAGCTCCACAGGATCAAAACAGTCCAAACACAGATCAGGTTCTACAGTTATTTCCAATGTTGTCTCACATAGTAAAACGTTTTGGCCAGAACTTCAAGCATCATGTCAGGAGAAAAACAAGCATTGCTCATCACCTACCTGGCAACATCAGGTAACTACAGCTAAGCATGGTGGCGGCAGCAACTTACTGTGAGGGTGATTTTTTCGAGACATAACCAGGATAATGGGTAAGATGATAGCAGCTAATATAGAGGGATGTTGTTTAAGAAAACTGGCTACAGATTCCTTCGGAACTCTGACTAAATCAGTGATTCATCTTCCGATACAATAATGACCCAAAGCACAGAGCCAAAATAACAAAAGAGAGGTTTCAGGAGCAGACTGTGAATCTCGGGGAAGACCTGTCCATCTCCCATCACTGTTGATCCAATTTGACCCAAGAAGACTTGAGGAAAAGGTGCCAAAGGTGCTACAACTAAATATTAAGCCAAGGGGTGGGAATACTTATGTACCTAGAATGTTAACATGACTTAATCAACTCTCCTGTTAGGTCTGGGGTCAGGGTTTGCTGCTGAACTGCTGATCTTTAAATGTTTGGTGATCTCCAGACTTAGGAATCAACGTCGCTGACCAAAAACAAAGAATGGTCAAACTCTTTGATAACTGAACTCACTCTCAGCAACATACTGCCAAGTTTATCCAAAATGACACAAGAAATCTAGCCTCACCCTCACCTGGCGCTGCAATACTTTTTTGAGACCTTAAGTAGACAATAGAAGGTTTCGCCAAAGGACTCTTTTTACTGTTTAGGTTTGGAGTCAGTGGTAACCAACAACTGTGAAAAATGTTGTCTCAGGCTTCCCAAATCAATCTTTTGGAATTTCAACACACTGCCCAGCAATGCCATGCAGTACAACACTGTGTCAAGAGGAAAACAAAGCTCATTCCATATATTTAAGCAGTTAGTAATTTACTTTTTTGAAAGCAGTCACAGTAAAAACAAAGTAAACCTCATTCAAATCCTATAGTTTTATGTATTTTGTACATATCTAGCGTTTTTGGGTGTTTTCATTTTTGTATACACCTGTATTTCCTTTTGAATTCAGTTTCTCCTTGAGGTGGTGGACTGTGAGATGTGGAGTTATGCACACTTGAGGTTAGATTTAAATACATTTTTAACCCAAAGACCATAAAATTTACTGCTAAAACCAAATATTTACATACACGCTATATAAAGGCATAATACACTATAATGCCAAAAGTAATTCAATTCAGTTTATTTATATAGCGCCAATTCACAACACATATTGTCTCAAGGCACTTCACAACAGTCAGGTACATACATTCCAATTAATCCTAATCATTGAACAGTGCAGTCAGATTCAGTTATTTATTCAAATCGGATAAAAAGTTTTTCTGTCTAAGGAAACCCAGCAGATTGCATCCAGTCAGTGACTTGCAGCATTCTCTCCTCCTGGATGAGCATGTAGAGACAGTAGACAGTCACTGGCATTGACTTTGCAGCAATCCCTCATACTGAGCATTCATGTAGTGACAGTGAAGAGGAAAAACTCCCTTTTAACAGGAAGAAACCTCCAACAGAACCAGGCTCAGTGTGAGCGGCCATCTGCCAGGACCGAATGGGGTTTTGAGAGAACAGAGCAGAGACACAAAAAGAACACAGAAGCACTGATCCAGGAGTACTTTCTATGGGAAGGAAAAGTAAATGTTAGTGGATGTAGCTTCTTTAGTCGTTTCACCTAGAAAGAAAGAACTGATAAACTCTGAGCCAGTTTTCAAGTTTAGAGTCTGAAAGAGAGCACATAGAGTTAGTCACAGTAAAAGCTCAGTCAATCGCTATGTCTAGGAGAGAGAAAGGGTTAAACACTAAAAGACAGGGCCATGTGGATCATCGGTAGAGGGTGAGCATTAAGTTGTTGCCAGCAGAAGCTCGGACGATGCCCCTCTTCAGAAAGGTGTCACGGGTAGACACAGAGTCAGGCCAGGTATAGCTTCTAGGAAGAGAAAAGAGAGAGAACAAAGTTAAAAGCTGAAATAACAGCAAATAACGCAAAATTGTAGAGTAGTGTGAGAATGTAGCGAAAAGGGTGAAAGTGCTCATTATGTCCTCCAGCAGCCTAAGCCTATAGCAGCATAACTACAGAGATAGCTCAGGATAACCTAAGCCACTCTAACTATAAGCTTTATCAAAAAGGAAAGTTTTAAGCCTAGCCTTAAAAGTAGACAGTTTGTCCATCTAGAGCCCACTCATGGCCATTGTTATACTAAAAATCACAACGATTGGGATACCTCTCTCTTTCAGATTGATTATAACTATTGGAAAAGAGAGGGGGTCATACAGGTAGCAGAAATGGAGGGTGTGTTTGCACCTCAACCATAACTGAGCTGGTTTAGGCTAAACCTGACTCCCCCTTACTCCATCCAACAAGGGGAGAAGAAGACGGAGGTAAAATAAGGAAGATAGAGTGGCTTAGGTTATCCTGAGCTAACTATAAGCTCTATCAAAAAGGAAAGTTTTAAGCCTAGCCTTAAAAGTAGACAGGGTGTCTGCCTCACGGACTAAAACTGGGAGCTGGTTCCACAGGAGAGGAGCCTGATAACTAAAGGATCTGCCTCCCATTCTACTTCTAGAGACTCTAGGAACCACCAGTAAACCTGCAGTCTGAGAACAAAGTGCTCTGTTAGGAACATATGGAACAATCAGATCTCTGATGTATGATGGAGCTAGATCATTAAGGGCTTTATATGTGAGGAGGAGAATTTTAAATTCTATTCTGGATTTAACAGGGAGCCAATGAAGGGAAGCTAAAGTAGGGGAAATATGATCTCTCTTTTTAATTTTCATCAGAACTCTTGCTGCAGCATTTTGAATCAGCTGAAGGCTTTTAACTGCATTTTGTGGACATCCTGATAGTAAAGAATCACAATAGTCCAGCCTTGAAGTAACAAATGCATGGACTAGTTTTTCAGCGTCACTCCTGGACAGGATATTTCTAATTTTGGCAATGTTCCGGAGATAAAAGAAGGAAATCCTAGAAACCTGTTTAATATGGGATTTAAATGACATGTCCTGGTCAAAAATAACACCAAGGTTTTTTACTTTATTACCGGAGGTCAATTTAATGCCTTCCAGGTTAAGTGACTGACTAAGCAGTTTCTTTTTCAAAGACTCCAGTCCAAAGACGACAACTTCTGTCTTGTCTGAATTTAGAAACAGAAGATTTAAAGTCATCCAAGTTTTTATGTCTTCAAGACATGCTTGTAATCTATCTAACTGGTTGGGCTCATCAGGATTTATGGATAAGTAAAGCTGAGTGTCATCAGCGTAACAGTGAAAATTTATTCTATGCTGCCTGATAATTTTACCTATTGGAAGCATATATATGGTAAAGAGAATTGGCCCAAGTACTGAACCCTGTGGTACTCCACAATTAACCCTGGAGTTTAAAGAGGATTTATCATTTACATGAACAAACTGGAATCTGTCAGACAAATAAGATTTAAACCAGCCTAGCGCTGTTCCCCTGATCCCTACAGCATATTCCAGCCTTTTTAAGAGAATATTATGATCGACTATATCAAATGCAGCACTGAGATCTAACAGAACCAGTACAGACACAAGTCTATTATCTGAGGCAATAAGAATATCATTAGTGACTTTCAGCAGAGCTGTTTCAGTGCTATGATGAGCTCGGAAGCCTGACGGAAACTCTTCAAACAGTTCATTGCTGTGTAAATGGTCACACATTTGATTAGCAACTATTTTCTCAAGAATTTTAGATAAGAATGGAAGATTGGATATAGGTCTGTAATTTATTAATTCATCTCGATCAAGCGAAGGTTTCTAAGCAAAGGTTTAATTACAGCTACCTTAAAAGCTTGTGGTACATATCCATTTACTAAGGATAGATTAATCATATCTAAAATGGGGCTGGTAATCAGAGGGAACACTTCCTTAAATAATTTGGTAGGGATTGGATCTAACATACAAGCTGAAGGTTTAGATGGATTTAGATGGATGGCTCAACAGAACTATGACTCTGTGTAAGTTTAACAACAGTACTAAACAGAAACCTAGGATTATTCTTGTTCTCTTCTATTAATGATGAGAAATAAGCTGTTCTAGCTTGGTGAAGTGTCTTTTTATACAACAGTAGGCTATTTGGGTATTGGGTCACAGCACAAAATCAATGAATTCTGGTGTTACAATCACCTGCGTGGTTGCAGGTGTACAAAGTTTGGTGTGTTTGTGAGTCCTGACCTCAACCTTTGTGAACACCTTTGGGATGAACTTGAGCGAAGGCTGCAATTCTCGGTTTTCTCGTCTAACTATGAACACACTCCTAAACTTTGTGGAAGATGCTTGCAAAATAGTTAAAGTTGCTAATGCTGGCAATGGTGGCTCCAACAAATTGGACCTCATTAATTAAGAACAGGATGTCATCAAAGTTCATGTACATGTAAAAGTAGACAAATACTTTTCGCAATATAATGTATTTTTATTATGACATTACATCAAACTAAACTTTACTGTTTAAGTCAGTTAGGATTGTTTCCATTGTTTCCATTTGCTAGAAGCAAAAGAGAGAATCTTTTAAAGATTGTTTTTTAAAAACCTTACTTAAAATCAGAAGTTTACATTTACCTTGATACTTTGTAGAATTACCCATTTGACTTTATGATTTGGGTCAGAGGTTTCAAGTATCCTCCCATAAACTTCTTCTCAGCTTTGTCTAAAAAAGGTTCTGCATTACTGAGATGTCATGGCCACCTAAAAACTCTGACTTTATTGTCTTTAAGCCACTTAGTAAACTATTTGGCTGTATGCAAAGAGCCGCCATCTATTTGGAAGACCCATTGGTGCACAAGCTGTAATTTCCTGACTGATGTCTTGAGATGTTAATTAAATATTCTACATAATGTTCTGACCTCATGATGCTACCTACTTTGTGAAGTGCACCACTACCTTCTGTAGCAGAACACCCACATAACATGATTCTACCACCCCCTGCACGCAAGCTTTTGTTAAAGTGAATGTAAATACCTGGAATTAACTAAAATTGACAAAGGATGCAACTTCTTTTTGCAGCGATTATGCTTGTATTGTGCTTAAAGAAAATAAAGTGTTGTTTCAACATTGTTCTTAGTTGTTTTATTTACAAGTACCTGCACAATTATTTGACTCCTCTGAAACAACATCTAATGACATGAGTCTTCTGACTGTTAAAGGAATGAGAAACTTCTCACTTCATCAGTTAGAGTTAAATAACTCGTTTCCAGCCACTTCTTTCTAACTACATAGTTTTTCCAAAAAATCTCATCTGTTTAGTTAAATAAATTTTCTGACACTCTTTTCTCTTCAGGGAAGAAATTTAAACTTAAAAACACCTGTTTTATACAGTATATCAACATGAGGTCATTAAACAAACAGGAAAAAACACATACACATGATAACTAGTTAAATCACCCTAAACCGCACCAGTGACTGTCTCCACTGTCTTTTTATGGCTTCACACTTGTTCTTCCGTTTCCAGTACCAACACTTTACCCAATATTGAGTTCTTTGGTATTATCATGCGATGGTAGGTGTTTGTTTTAACATGTCCTGCCACACGGCAAAAAAGGTTAAAGAATATTTTTAGCAATATATTTTTAAGGTCTAGAGCTCAAGTTATCCAAACATGTGGTTTTATTGCTTTGACTACCTTATTATTACACCACCATTATTGCTTCATTTTTTAGGACCACCTTACAGATGAAACAAAGTCCTCAAAACAAACCTACCGTTTACACAGACGCTGGTCGGCTCTATTGTGAACACTTCACTGCACGACTGTTTCAGGACCTGTGACGCAGAGAGATGATACAAGCTATGCTGTTTGCATGAATTTGTGCAGATGTTTGCAGATCAAAGTTTATGACACAAACTTACCGTGTTGACAATGTCTCTGAGTGCATGAAATCCAGAAAGAACCGGAAAAACTTGCTCCGTGCCGTCTGCTATCTCGGCAAGCTGCAACCAAATTAAAAACAGTTTAATTTGATTAGATCCATTTTTGTGCATACACGTTGCTGTGCCAAACTTCAAGACATGGCCCTCCTCCTAAACTGAGAGGCTAGGAGAGCTTTATTTGGAGAAGCAAATAAGAGGTCCATGAAAACTATAGCAGAGCTGCAGAAATGGACAGCTCAAGAGGGGGGATCTATTAGTCATGTACTTCGCAAATCTTGCCTTTATGGAAAAGTGGCCAGAGCAAAATCATTGCTGAAAGAAAGCCACAAGAAACCCAGTTTTCAGTTTGCCACAAGCCATTTAGTGGACACAGCAAACACATGGAGGAAAGTGCACTAGCCTAAATGCAACATCTTATGTGTGGTGAAAAGCTACACTGCACCCTGTAAACCAAACATCCATCATGAAACATGGTGGTGGCAGCATCATACTGAGGGGATGCTTTTCTTCACCAGAGACGAGGAAGGTGGTTAGATGATGATAGAATGGTGGATTGAGCTAAGTACAGGGCAAGAAAATCTGTTGGAAGTTGACAGCTGTGAACCTGACAAAACATGAGAAAGTTCAATAGGTATAAAAACATTTGCAGTTCATTTTAGGTGAAGCTCTCCGAGTTTCAGGGAGGTCTCTGGCTTGTGATGATGTGATGTACATTGCTTCAGCAGCATTTAGGGAGGGCGAGTCTGTTCCTAGGAGAAGAAAGCTCCGGACAGCTTTCATCTACTGCGGTAATGATAGCGGAGCAGGAAGTTTCTCTGGCATTATATCATTAGAGAGTGATGTAATTATTTCCTCTTTAGAGCACTGAGTGCTGTGGGTCTGAAACTGGGCAGAAGATCGCTTGCACTCACAACTTGAAGGGACATTTAGGGGTTAGCATCGTACTTCATATTGCTTTTCACATAGTTTTTTGACGTAATTGATCTTGACACAACTCATAGTTACACAACAAATGTAATATTGCAATATTATATTTCTCCAATGTAATTACAGTGTTGTTCTTTGCTTTGCGAATCTCTTAAGAATAATGAGGCACTGCAGACTGTGGAAAAGACCACATGTCACAGCAGATGAGTGATTCTCAAACACTGGGGTTTTAATGTATGTGGTTTTATTCTCCTGACGGTTCTCACATTCAGAATCAGAATCAGAATCAGCTTTATTGCCAAGTTTGTACATACAAACAAGGAATTTGACTCCGGTACACTTAGCTCTTTTGTTTTTGCATTACAGAATATACATATTTACAATGTACAAATATACACATATATAAATAAATAAAAAGGTGCATTTGCAACATCTGTATGCTGTTGTTTTGTACTCTATTGAATGTTAAACAGAGAAACAGCCTGGGGGAAGAAACTGTCTCTGTGGCGGCTGGTTTTAGTTAACAGCGCTCTGTAGCGTCGGCCTGAAGGCAGAACTCTAAACAGTTTATGTGCAGGGTGTGTGGGGTCTGCAGAGATTTTAGCAGCTCTTTTCCTGACCCTAGACCTGTATAAGTCCTGGATGGAGGGAAGATCAGCCCTGATGATTCTCTCTGCAGTTTGGACCTGTCCTGTTTTGTGGACGATCCAAACCACACTGAGATGGATGAAGACAGGACAGACTGAATGATGGCAGTGTAGAAGATGACCAGCAGCTCAACAAAGGATATTTACATTTATCCTTCTTAGACACAAGGACAAATTCTTTAAGATGCACATTGGCTTCTTTTAGACCAGTCTAAATCTCTTCAGCCGCTGCCTTCAAACACCTGCCAGCTGTTTACTTTTCACTTCCCAGAAGGTTTCAGTTGAACTCAGACCAAGCAATACGATCAAGGTGGTTTAGTGGATATGGGCCAGAACAGCAGTCTTTTCAAGTCCTTGCTACAGTCTAACATAGAGTTACACAGACAAAAAGGCAAATAAAAAGTTAATGTTTTAACAAGCTGCATTTCTCTCACAGTTGTGGATGGAAGCCTGTGTGTGAATAATCAAAGAAAAGAGATACCTCCTACCTGTTTGTGATCAAAGTCCATGACCCCGACACAGTACACTCTGGCTCCAAAGCCTCTGGCTTTGTCAGCCTGGGAATCACAGGAAGGGAAATTCTGCTTCAACTAACAGTGACCCACAGCTTATGGAATCAGAACAGATTTAATTTACTAAAAAATTTAACTAAATCAAAGCAATTTCAATTAAACCCCGAGTTCATGCTGAATGTTGTAAAAATAAATCAGAATTGAAAAAGTGAAGATTTAAAAATAAAGTTTTACCAGCTGGAAAAGAACGAGGTGGGATGACTACCAAACCCTCTCCACACCCACATCTCCTACCATTAAATTTACTTTAAGCAGCAAGTGTTTCTGAATGACAATGTGTGTGTGTGTGTGTGTGTGTGTGTGTGTGGTGTGTGTGTGTGTGTGCATGTGTGTGATTGTGTCTATTACCTCCTTCACACTCAGTTCATACAGGTAGATGTCCAGCTTGCCATCAGTCAAAACAATGATAATACTGGATGATGGTGACGTTTGCGTCTTCATCTGCTCTGACACCTGAAAGGTAAAGGATTTCATTCATTCATTGACACATACATGCATCATAAGCATCAAAGTCTAATTATTCTGATTGATAATCTGATTGATTTTTTTTTACCATGGGTGCAACAAGTGGTGCTAAATATGACTGAATGTCTTTTAACTTGACAAAGCCAAGGTCTATTAACTTTTTGTTGGTGATCGTCACTTATAAAAAGAATTAGTTTCACAGCATTCCTACTGACCAATACTAAGATCAACGAGAAAGTCCCAATGTAAAGGCAAAAAAAAAATGTAATTTTTTTTTAGCCTGGAAGTCCCATCCAAATGTAGCATGAACAAATACATTGAAAGCCCAGCTCGGTTAGCCCATTTGAACAACTGAAACCACCTTTCAGGTAGGTTTAGGCATTGTGTTTATGTGGATGTCTTTTCTCCTTTCACTTTCAAAGTACACATTCATGTTCTTTAGATGTTTTTGTTTAGATGCCAGGCACGCCGTCTTTTCTTTGCCTCTTTTACAAAAACTGGTCAGGGAGAAAGAAAAAGAAAACTGCTATGGAGAGGTATGATCTGAAAGCTGAAAGCTAGCAGAAAACCTACCTTTGGGAACCTTGACACTCCCAAACGAAGGAACACTGTACTTTCTGTAAGCAAGGTGGTGGTCGTATCAAGCACAGTCTTTGTCAAAGTAGTACAGGTGCATTGCACAAGACAGATGGAATAGTGATGAGGGACTACCTCCAACATAAATCATTAACTAACTTGGACACCATTGGATTTTCTAGCAAGACAACTATCCCAATCACACATCCAAACCATTTTTGGAAAAGTTAAAGTGGGCTTGTATCAAGCTTTTGGAATTACCTTACCAAACCCCAGCCTTAACCCTATTGTGGACCTTTCTCAGAAGCCGGTTCTGCTCCAGGAAACCAATTATTTTAAATTAACTTTATTAATTTCGCCATCTAGAGTTTGTCAAAGAGATATGGCTTATCTTACCGCTTTTAGGCCTTCATGCATGTATGTTTCACCAGAAGGTTTGATTTGTTTCAGCTGGTTTAGACCATCCTCTATTTTGGATCTGTTAAACCAAATCACAATACATGGGTTGAAGAAAAATTTACATTTCTGTGCATTTTTAGTTAGAAATGAAATTATGACTTTTAAAACAGAGTGATAAAGAGACAAAAACCTACCTGTCTCCTGTAAGAGGAAGTATAACAAATGCCTGGGCTGAAAAGACAATGTAGGAGACCCTCATCCTGGGGCTGAAGCACACCAGATTATCAAGAATTAATAAACATTACATGTGAATGTGTTTTAATGTCACCTAAAAGGTCAAACATCAGAGACTGAGATTAACTGCTACCGCTGTTGGTGCCTTTGCTTTGTCCCATTTAAAGGGGTTAGTGGTTCTACAGGTCAGAGCCAGCTTCAGCATCTGTTGCATGCTGGAGTCCAGTTTTTAGCTACCCTGCAATTAGACCTAAAGATATCCCACACCATTACCCGAGGGTTTTGGAGCAGTTGTTCGCTTTGTGTGAAAACTGCAGCCTCAAATAGCCATGCTCTACTTTTTTTATACCCTCTATCCATTTGTTGCATTGTAATTTAAATACTGCGCAATGCTTGAATAGTTTGTTTCATGTCAATTTCAGCTTCCTGAATGCATTACCTCGTGAAAGTTTGTTTTTATATCTGCAGGAAAGGAAGATTTATTTCTGTTGCAGGGGTAAAAAGATGTGCAAACCTTTTATTTGGATTACCTGACAAACCTGCTGGTGAGCTGCTCCACAAAGCCATAGATGTCATTCCAGTGTTTTGAAACACTGCCAGACCTGCAAAAACAGAAGCAAAAAACCCAAAACAGCAAAAGGTCAGGGACTTGAAAAATAATTCAGCGAACGTTTTCCATTTTGTGTAACAGCATTGATTTTGTTTTATTTTGGATTGTATGCGATAGATCGACACAGAATAGTGAATAACTGTGCAGTGGAAAGAAAAAAACATATTTAGCAAATTAAGAAAGTAAGATCTGAAAATGGCGTGCAAGGACAGCATTAACCATAGAAATAACCCAGGGGCCCATGGTAACTCTGGAAGAGTTGCACCGATTCACAGCTCAGGTGGGAGACGGTTAACAAGACAACCAGTTGAGCACTCTCAAAGTCTGGCCCTTAGGTCACTGTTGAAAGAAGACCATAAGAAGTCCTGTTTGCAACTTGCCACAAGCCATATAGGGTACACAGCAAACATGTGGAAGTGGTGCTATGGTCATATAAAGCCAATATTGATGTTTTCCCCATGCAAAATGCTGTGTGTGTCAGAAAACTGTCTTTGCACATCACCCTAAAAACACAATATCTACTGTGAAACATGAAGGTGGCAACATCATGCTGTGGGGATGTTTTTCTTCTGCAGGGACAGAAGAGCTAATCAGGGTTGATGGGAACTAAATACAAGCCAATCCTGGAAGAAAACCTGTTATAGGCTGAAAAAGACCTGAGACTGGGATGAATGTTCGCCTTCCAGCAGGACAACAACCCTAAACATACAGCCACAGCTAGAACAGAATGGTTCAGATCAGCGGTGTTCAAAGTCCCTAAGTTGAAAGTACTCAGGGGCCAGAATTTCTTTCCAGTTAAACATACAAAATAACTTTATTGTGAATTTTTTTCTTTTTACCTGTGCAGTAATAAAATTAAACATGCAATATTTTAAACAAACAAAGCAGACAAAAACAAACTGTTGTAGGTCTGAAAAAGGGTCTCAAGTCATTTTCATAAAAGAATGATTGCAGTTTCCTGACTTTTGTGTTGAATGTTTGACATTTTGTTGATCAATAAAATGTTTTTATTCTATTGCCAGCAACAAAAATAAGAACTTTCTTTAAAAATAATTGCTATATTTAGCCAGGTTAAATGAATGGACGTACCCAATTTGCCTGTTTTTGAGTAAAATGTTGCTGGATGTTTGGGACCCTACTTACAATATCAAAATGAAAAGAAAAATACTTTGTGCTGTACATAACATCTTCTATTTAAGAAGATATGCAATTTTCTTTTAAAAATATCATAAAATTACAAAAAGTCTGCTTTTGCGGGAGGGACATTTTTTTTTTACCATTCTTGAGCTGTGGTCAGGGGCCACACAAAATTGCTCCATGGGTCACAAATGGCCCCTGGTCTACCCTTGGTTGAAATAAAAGTATATTTATGTGGCCCAATCAAGGTCCAGACCTCAGTCCATTTGAGGATGTGTTGCAAGGCTTCATGTGAGCAAAAAGCTGTGCATTGACACTCTCCGTCCAATCTGACTGAGCTTGAGCTCCTTTGCAAAGAATGAACAAAGATTTCTGTAGATGTGCAACTGGTAGAGTCATACCCGAAATGCATGCCACGCTTTTCAGTTTTTATTTGTAAAGACAAAATGAAAATCATGTCTCATTTTCCTTCATCTACACAAATATGGACTATAATATAGAAATCCTAATAAAAACATGGAGGTTTGTGATTAGTGGGAGAAAAAAATGTGTAAAAGTTACATGAGTACGAATACTGTATTTTTGCAAGGCATGTAACCCAGCGTGAAAGTCTACAATACGCTGTAGACACCTAGAAATTAGCAGAAAACGCTGTTAATATTTATTAAAAGTTACAGTAGTAGAAAAAAAACTGAGAATAAAAACTGCCTGTAAGGAGTTTTATTAATGTCTCCATAAGTCATCGGTTAGAATAGGGCATTGTGCTATTTTTGGATAGCCACTTCAAAATATTTTCTTTTACAAGATAACAAGATACAGTGACACTTACCGATAAAAATGAATGTACTCCAGTACAGAGAGTATTAAAATAAACTGTTAGACCAGCAGGAACACAACCATACATGGACAAAACTGAGGTGAAGGCTGTATCTACTGCAGTGAAAGTAATATTACTTTAATTACCTGCACATACTAGGCCACCATAACTCACCTGTCCAAAACAAAATAAATATCAAACGCTGCATCGCAGGACGCGTCTTCCTTGTGCAGCGCTGAACTCATACAGAAAACGCGCAGAACCAGCAGCAGGGTTTGGCAACGCGTCCAGTTCCGATCCATAATCCATTCGTTACATATCAGCATCCAGTTGATTCTAAGGTGGATGAAAAAAATAAGCCCCTACTGTTAGTATGGCTTCAGGCCGACTGCTCACATGTTGAAACAGGGCTGTTTTTACTGTGCAGAAGGAATTTCAGTGAGGAAGGCAGCAGCGGGCTGATGGTACTGAAACAGACGGGGCAGGGCGCACACAGCTGCAGGCACCACCGTCAAATCACCCGCAATGAACACAAAACGTCCTGCCAGCTTCCTGCCAGGATTAGAGAACCTCACCACCATGTCGACCTGACCCAAGTATTTATTTAAAAAAAATCTGTAGTAATACTTGTTTAAAACAAACAAACAAAAAAGAAATATTTATTGACCCTTATTCCAATTATTACTTATTTTTATATAAAAGTCAAACAGTTGTCATTAGAAGTTTCCATTTGTGTTAAAAATACAATAAAAGTAACAGATAGAGGATAGTCAAAGAAAAGATTTAACGCTGGGCAAAACGTTGGAGCTGTGTAAAAGATGAGAGAAAAAATAAATAAATTCAACACATAAAGAAAAAAAATATCTTAACTCTCACACTGGAAATTAAGAAAAGTCCAACTTTAATACTTCTAATTTCCTCTCAACAGGCAGCTGGAAACAGAGAGCTTAAAAGCGGTTTGCTATGTATAGTCTCATTCTGTTTTATGCATGATGAATTCATAGGTCAGAGTTGAACAGTTCAAGAAAAAACTGTGCTCACATTAATTATTCGACACGTATTTAATTTAGTTAGTCATTTCAAAATATATACTTGAAAGTAGTTGAGAAAGCATATGGAAAAAATGAACATGATTCGATGGGACTTTTATTTTGAAGACTTTATCATTCTTTTCCTGTTTCGCTTCTGCTATCCTAAAACAATAACAAAACCACATGAGAAAAATACAGAGATGACCAACTGACTTGAAAGTAAAGAATTCGTTTTAAAATTAAATATTCTCTTATGAGACCAAAATTTCTCTCTTCCTGCATGAAAAGCTTAATAACATCCCTCTGACTTAAAGATTTAACTAAACATGTTATTATGTGTGAGATCAACCCAGCACTGACCTACTAGAGGTCTTATGTTTTACACGTCTGTCTTATGAATCATCTGCACAATGTGTTTTTATGTAAAATGTTTAAACAAGTGCATCATGATTGTGTAAATCCACTGCAGATGGACCCGTAATTGAATAAGCTGTTACAACACCCTTTGGTGTGTCAGTATGGTTGAGAGATCCAGTATCTGATTTCCCAAATGGTGAATTTCTGTGATCACCATGTCATGGTTCAGAGGTTATGTCATCAACACGCTAACTCTTAAGAGTTATTCTACATTGGAGCAGAAAACATAAGTTCTCTGTCACAAAGCTGCACTCTGGCAGACCTCATCAGGGTGAGATGTTGACTTCATTCCTGTCGGTCCAATGACGCAGCAGCTTTGTAATTACTGGTTTCATTGTGATGTGTGCAAAGATGCATTGTTGATTCCAAGTTGGTTTTTAACTGAGCGAGCCATGTGAATTAAGTCGTGACAGCAAACAGCTTATATAATAACGAGGAAAAATGCATCCCCCTCCCTTGAAATGGATGATGTGATGATGTGATCTCTGTTGTATTTGTGGGTCTTGTGGATCTTTTTTTTTAATCTTTAAACAAAACAGTTAAAATCTGATTTTTTTTTAATCTGCAAAGTTTAAAAACCAGCAACAACATGAGTTAGAATATACTGTTTACAGTTTATCAGGAAAGACTGACAAGTAGTTAGGCTGATTGGTGAAAACCAGGCTAAACGGCAGTTAATAGTACAAAGAAGAATGAATGGATGCTTGTTGCCACAGCTGAAACCCCAAAGAGAAATATTGTGACCCCAGTCAATCCCCACCAATCTATCCCAGTTTAAGAAAATTAACCTGCCTCTGGAGTGGTCATAAGCCTTGATTATTAAATTAACAAACAAGCCTAAATTTATAGCCTGAGGTCAGAAAACAAGCTGTGTTATAATTACACTGTTGCCAAATGCATGAGTGGGATTTTATCTGATAACAATGCTCAAGATACATACCGGTAAAAGCTAAAAAACACCTAAATAAAAACACTGTATTGCTCATAAAAGTCAAATTTGTCTAATTTTTAGCCTTTGTAAAGTAGATATTCTTTAAAAGAAACATATCTTTATAATGTCATTTCCTGACCTTGGTACAGGGCTGCAGGAGGAAAGCTATTTAATCTGTCATAGGTAATTTAATGCCCAGTGGTGAAAATTATCTGAGTAAGCCTAACCAACTGCAATGTTCACTTTCCAGCAATCCCTCATTCTGAGCAAGTATGTGGCGAAAGTTCCTTTTCAACAGGACGGACAGGGTGGAGACCTAGACAAAGTAGTGGTCCATGAGTACTTTTAATGTGTAAGAAAAACAAACTGAACACGGAGTATAGGGGTGCAAAAGCTCTGTCAAACACTTTGTTTAGGAAGGAGATAAAGATCAACACAAACACAAAAGGACTGTGCATGAAGTACTTTCTGTGGGAAAGACAAATACAAAAAAGTACACACACTGTTAATAGTAGCAGTGTTTATAGGGTCTTTGTAGGGCAAATAAACACAGCTAAAAACTGAAGCACTGAGCCAGCAGTACTTTTAATGGAAAAGGAAAGCATACACATAGTTCATGGTTGTAATAGCTATGAAATAGCTTAGCTAATCAGTAGAACACAGGTAAACAATGAAGCACTGAGTTAGGACTACTTTCAGTGAGAATACTGTGTCTATGTTTTTAAAAATTGTCTAATTTTAGGAAGTCCCAGTAAAATTTTCTAGGTGACAAACAGAACATTTCCATTCAGTGTAAATGTAATAGATACTAATCTTATTTTTTCAATGCTTCTCTGTTTTTCTCTATTTATTTTGACTTTCATTAAATGGCTCCAGGTGCAATGCTATACTCTCACCAGTAGGGGGCAATAACGCTTAGCTTCTACATTCACAATCAAAACAAACAGCTTCAACTATCTGTACACACTGTATGTTAGCTTACTAAAGAGAGCAAATTTACTACAATGTGATTCTTGGTTAGCGCCGTATTAACCTGACAGCCGTGTGGATATGGCTAAAATACTCGTACGGTGACAGTCGGACTGATAATGGTGACATTCAGGTTATGTTTATACAGGTTTATCTACCTGTTAGCATTAGCATCTGGAGTTAGCCTGCTAGGCGACATCAACAAACCGAGGTGAACAGCTTTGTTTCGCTGGTTCAGAGGTTACAGTCAGAACCTGAAGTCCTAACATTTAAGGTCTAGTTCATACATAAGTATTTTTGTTTTGAATTATTGGATAATTTCTTTTTTTATACCTGTAACAGATCGATCTCTGCTTGAGCAGTGTGGTCTCCCTTTTATTCGCCCTGCAGCCTTAACTTCCCCAGCTTTCTTTGCTGTGTCCGTGGAGCCCAGAACAAAATGCTGCTGAAGATGCCCCAGAAGCTGCTGAAAACGGCCCACTACATAGAGCTGGGCAGCTACCAGCACTGGCCGGTGCTGGTACCGCACAGAATTCGGCTGTACACCTACGAACAAATCCCCCTCTTCCTCAAAGAAAACCCCTACATCACAGACGGCTACAGGGCCCACCTGACCTCCAAACAGCTGAACAGTTGTGGTTCAAACAGGTGCAGTAAGGTAAAATAAGCCATTATTCATCACATGCACAGTTCTGTAGGGTTTATCACTGCCATGTCTAAGAGACCTCATTGCCTCCTAGCACCCCTCTTAAAAACATTTTGATTTCTGTTTCCGAGACTAGAATTAAAAAGAAAGTTGTTTGTTTGTAATGCCTTTTGAAAAACCAGTGTCCTGTTTGGGGTCAGGAAAAAGGGACATGGCACCGACATGCTTCTTGGTTAGTGATCAAAATCAGTTTTTCCTTGATCAACTCAAATGGTAAAAGAAATGTTTGTTTGTTTGTTTGTTTCTCACATCTGGCACTGGAATCAGTTCTCAATAATTTGGTCTACTTGCAAATAAATACAGAGCTGTGTCACACATCTCAGTAGGTCTGCTGTTTCTATAAATTCAGCTTGTTCACATTATCATTTTTTCACATTCCCCTGAAGGCAGGTTTATGTGAAGGTAATAAAGCTTTTTATTATGTACCCTTATCGACAGTGTGAGAGAAGAAGAGGAAATCAAACATCGGTTTGCTCTCTCTCAGCCGTCATGTGTTTAAACACAACTTTTCAGTCCACATAGGCTAAGGAGCTGTGTAAATGCGACACACTGCTGGAAAGCTCAGACTCATCATGTTCAAACTTCAGACAAGTTCTGCCCTGTAGTCATCTGGGGACTCCCCTCACACAGATCAATTAGAGGACAACATTTGGAACTTTTGTTTAAAACATCAGGAAAAAACAGATACAAAAAATTAGGCGTTCATAAAAAATATGCATGGTAACAGATATTATTTTGGCAGTCATGGTCATTTTTTTTACCTAGCAGTTTTTATCCTGTATTTTAGTATGTTTTTCTGCTATTTATACACTTTCCTCAAAATTTGCTAATTGCTTTGATGAATTTGGTCCCTCAGGTAATACAGCACATTTTTTAATAGAAGTTAACTTAAAGACCTTTTTTTTTATGCTTCTGAAAATATTCTACATGATGCTTACAGTTATCTTTGTACTTTCTTTTTCCTACAGTATATTTATTCTATCTAATGAGACTGTGAATATCTGGAGCCACCTTCTGGGTTTCCTTCTTTTTCTCTCTCTTGGGGTCAATGACCTTTCCTCGGTATTGCCAGCCACTGGAGCAAACAGAGAGGACTACGTCATCTACGCCATAGGACTCTTCTGCTTCCAGGTAACAGCTGCTTTTGTCTTTATATTTGAGCTGGGTCGTGGTTCATTTGTTCAGTCCACCAGAGAGGATTTTCTTTGTATGTCCACCATTGGTGAAATGATTTGTGACATTGTTTCCATTTTTTTGGTTTAACGAACTGATTCACGTAGGGTTGCTTTTCCTGCTGCAGGATCAATCAGCTGTACCCACTCTGGTGTGGATTGAATGGAGGTAGAGTGAATAAAAAAAAGTTTACACAACCCTGTTGAATGTCAACTGAATTAGGCCATGATAAGTCATTTAAAAACCTGTTCACTTTTAGAACAAATAAATCAAATTTAGAGGTAAAATGTAACAAAATGAAAGCACTGCAATATCCTGGAGGCATACGTATACACACCCTCTATAATCAATACTTTTTTGAATCACCTTTTGAAATAACTTCAGCAAGTAGTGGGTGTGCCCTAAATGTGACAACGATCTTCTTTGTTCTTCATGTGTCTGGATTGGACTCAGGCGGGTTGAGATTCTCACGGTATGATAACCTTGAGTAAAACGCCATGGTGTCATGGCAGCACGTTATTTTCATCGTAAATCTAAACAAATAAATATAGCATTAATCAAGTGCTTTTTTTTTTACTGAAAACCAACAATTATTCATACCCCAGCTGAAATAATGTAACATACTGACTATCAATGTTATTTTTATAGTTTATGTATTGATATTTTGATTTTCATGCATGGATTTCCGCAAAAAAGAAAAATGAACCACCCATTAAGGAGAAAGGGAATAGTGCAGTAGTCTTCTTTCAGTCTGGAGCAACAGGTGGGAGAGGGGCAGCGATGCTTTACTCGATGCACAGCTTGGGAAACTCGGGTCACTGTGGAACTTTTTCTGGTCTTTCATTTAAAGGAGCTTTAACCATGCAAACGTTAACAGAAAAATGCTTTGGTTTTTAATAAGGATGCACAATATATCTCCATATCTGAATTTTTTTTAACATATCGGTATGGGTCCAATAGGTGAAACTGGGCCAATATTAACAACCAATGTTTATTTCCATCTTGTTTGAGTTTCAGGAGGGGGAGGGGTTGGCAATATCAGCGGCGTCATTTTTCTCATGGTGGAAAATATTTGAGTAAATATTGGTTATTCGCCATAAAAGAAATATTATTATTGGATATCGATATTGGCCCAAATCCTCATATCGGGACATCCCTAGTTCTAAAACTAGTTCTTCTTAAAACCTTGGTATAGTTTGATACTGGGTGGATTTAGCAGATGATTTTTCTTCCAAAAACAGCCTTCAGGCCAAAACCTTGTAGAAGAATGTGTTATGATGATGTGGCACAGAACCAACACTGGGCATCACCAAAAGACCAGTATACCCACAGTAAAACATGGTGGTGGCAGTTCCATGCTATGGGCTTTAACAGGAGTGTGTACACATTCAGTAGTTCATCTTAGTTCAGTTGGCATAACTGACTGAATGTTAGCTGTGTGTTTTGTCAGTTCCTGTAGAAGCCAGTAAATAAATGAAAAACCTCTAACTTTACTGGTTTAGACTGCTTATATTTAGATATCATGTGTTTTGCATTCCTATCCCTTAGTGAATTTTGTGGATATTTTTTATCCACTAAATTTTAAGATTAAATAAATGTACATGTTATTGCTGCGCAAACTTGTAATTCCAACACTAGAAGTGACGTAGTTGTTAAAAAGTGAACAATAACCCATTTATCGTTTTCTGAATTAATGAATAAATTGAAGTTTGAAGCTAGGATTATTAAAAGATAAGCTGCATGTCCTCTGCTAGTGTTTGAGGAATCATTTTCTTTCCAGGTTTGCATGTTGTGTTCAGTGGGATACCACCTGTTCTCGTGCCACCGCTCTGAAAAGACCTGCCGTCGCTGGCTGGCGCTGGACTACGCCGGTATTTCTGTGGGCATTCTGGGCTGTTATGTTCCTGGGATCTTCTACGCTTTCTACTGTAATGCTGTGAGTGTAGAGATATTCTCCAATGAAGACATTGATTCTGCTGAGTTTTACATACTTTATTTCCTCACTTCCCTCCTCCAGTTTTGGCGACAGGTCTACCTGCTGACCGTGCTCTCCTTGATCCTGGCGATCTTCTGCGCTCAGGTCCACCCTCGATACCTCAGCAATGACTGGAAGGTGGTAAGGATGACGATCTTCTGCTGCGTGGCGGGCATCGGTGTGATCCCTGCCTGCCACTGGATCTGGCTGAGTGAAGGATTTGCCTCTGAGATTGTGCAGGTGAGAAAGGAAAAACAGTGTTGTAGTAAATCAAGCAGCATCAAAAACAGCATTTTAAATGGAAATCTTAAATCCATTTTTTCTAGCTGTTCCTGCCTCGTGTGATTGTAATGTACCTGATAGCTGGATCTGCGTTCCTGTTCTACGCCACAAAAATCCCTGAGCGATATTTTCCTGGTGAGCTTTTCTTGTCTTTCATTTGTCTCTCTGTACTCTGATGTGAATTAAGGTCTTTTGAGACCTTAAATCATCAAAGATTTAACTGGAAATTGTTAGGAGCACTTTGTCGGTAATTCAGACGCACTGGATAATTAAACCTCACAAATCTGTTGGATTAGTCAAATTTTAATCTAGGTCAGTGTGTTTAGTGAAATTAAAATGTGTTTTCAATAAATCACCACTAGGGGTCATTGCATTTAAGCTTTTACTTCGTTTCAAATCTTACTAAGGAAACTTCCTATTTCCTATTTCCAAAGCCAAAGTGAATGAATAATTTTCTAAACAAAGATATTACTGCTATAACATATTCACCATATCGTTAGCTTCATAGCATAAATGCCTAATATTTTTGCGAATGTGACTTAGGCATTTATGCTATGAGGCTAACAATATGGTGTGAAGCATTAATAGAACAATGATGAACAATGCAGGAGGGGCTGAGACGTTTGGTTACAGCCAAATAAAATACAATAATGGACAATAGGTTTGGCCTTTTTTACAAGTAGGAATATGCCAGAAATGTTAAAACATGAATATTAAACATCAGATCTAATTACATACAGTCCTATTCAATCCATGTTATAATGTAATGCAGTTGGATTTAGTGCATATTTGAATCTTAGCATGTTTAAAAAAATAATAATTTAAAGAAACTGATTGCATCCCGAGCAAATATGTCACAAAAGTGGAAAAGAACCACTCCCTTTTTAGCAGGAAGCCACCTTCATCAGAACCAGGCTCAGTAAGAGCAGCCATCTGTTTGGGTTGTGAGGACAGAAAATAAAATAGAGGGGAAAAACAGAGCATAGAAGCCTCTTTTGTTTTGTTTTGGGTTTTTTTTTGCAAGTAGAATAGGTTTTTGTTTCTGGACCGAATATCAAATACAGTCCAGATTCCTTACAAACATTGAAATAGCCCTTTAGTTTGGTGCTTAAAAGGAGAAAGCTAAAAATCTGACGCCATCTTCCGCATCATCTGTGAGCTGTGATTTCCGACCATATTTGCTCACAGTGCTTATGTGTCATTTATCCTTTCTTAGAAGCTGTGGCTACTGGACTGCTGTTATTAGTGAAATAAATCAATACACTACTTTTTATGATGCCTTTAGTGTGGTGTGGCTCGCCTGAAACCCAACTCTGTAGAGATCTAGAGTTGAGTGTAGTCAGCAACATCAATACCATTCAGTAAAAGAAGACATCAGTAACTGAGACTGAAAACAGCGAACCGATGAATTTGATTTTAATTTGACTTTCCATTATAAGAAAAAGTCTTTCCAATAACATCCCTGATCTGCCGAGTGCCTTGAGATGGCTTGCACTGTGAGTTGGTGCAATATGCACTGAATCAAATTCTAGTGTTTCAGTGGGATGAACCAGCTTTAATTTTGACTCCAATACAGACCGAGTTTATACCATCAGTTTATATCTTAGAAGCATTAAACATTCTCATTTTAGTTGGTCTAAAGATTCAGTATTTTCCACATTACACGCCTTTCTAAACTGGAGCCATTTAATATTTCCAACCTTAATTTATTCATGAATTTTTTTAAGTTGAATTTTTTTTTCATATTTCCACTAAAGTCCCTTTCATTTTTCGCTTTCTCGCCGGATTGTTTTCCTTTAATCTTAATTCCAGTTTTTAGATCCAGTTTTTCCCTCCAGGTCAGGTGAACTACGTCGGCGCCAGCCACCAGCTGTGGCACGTACTGGTGGTGTTGATGTTTTACTGGTTGCAGCAGACGGCCATGCACATCATGGACTTCAGACACAGCCGGCCCTGCCTCGCCCGAACCAGCGGCAGATAAGTGAACCTCGGCTCAAAGCATCAAATTGGCATAAACAACCCTCAGCTGTTGCCTCACTGTAAATGCAAGATGCCCATGATGCTGATGCTGACTGATAGATAGTGACGATTACTAAATGCTGACGCAGTCTCCTGACAGAGGCATTAGAGAATGAAATGATGTATCTTGTGTCTTCAGAACAGCGAGCAGATAAAGAAAAGCAATTCACCATTAGATCAAAGCATGATGCAGAAATGTTCACTGTTTTGTAGAAAGAAACTAAGCTGTGATGTTTTTAAACGACATCATATTTTATGGTTTGGTATGTTTGTGTTTTTTTTGTGCAGAAGTTTAAAAAAAAATCAGGGATTCATTTGAATCGGATATAACTGCCTGCATGAAATCTGCCTTTTGCCTACATTTTTTAATCTTTCTGTATACTGATGTTTTTATAAGAACTTGGGAGGGAAAAATAGCAATTCTTGTTCTATGATCACAGCTTCAACTTTAAGCATCTTAACAAATAGTTTTAGCTCCTGTGTTTGGTATTCACAGTGCACAGCAGTATTTTAGCTCTAGATTTTATGTGTAACAGGATACATGTCACTCATTGGATTCTATTTATGTTGTAATTTAAATGCCAGATAGTTACATCTAATCAGTGAAACACCGAACTTTAATGCCTTTACCATCTGGTTTTTACCTGCAGTCGTTCTATTCTGCACTGAATCAACTGGAGCTAAATGGATGCATTATAAAACACCAATGTCAATTATCAGATGCTTAAAAAGTTACCCGGATATGGATTTAAAATTGGAAACCTAAGATTGGCACATTCCACGCGGCTTATTGCATATTCCAGATGTTATGTTTTTCTGGTAAAGATGTTAAATCATTTCGCTTCTTGTTTGCTTCTGTTGGTTAAAAGAAAAAAAAAGTCTCAATTCACATAGATTAGGAAATTCTAACAAAATTTCTGTAATACGGCATCCAGTGTCATTATGTGGCTATAACATTAATGGAAGCCTTTTCCTTTTAGTTATTAAAAACTGCTAAGTGGGCTCCTAGTCAGAGTAGAAAGTATTTAGATTAGTAGGGAAAAATGGCTGTGCATGTGCACAAACCCATTGATTGTTCAACAGTATTTGGGTTGCAAACTGTTTTTATATAGTTTTTTGGTGCTTTTTTGTGTCTCTATCATGTTTTCTCTGTGGAACAGTAAATCAGCAGTGATGGCATTACGTATAAAAGCATTGCTTTTGTTGATATTGTTATTTTTATACTTACACCTACTTTCTCAGGCTAAATCGAGAGCAACAGAGTCAATCACAGAGCAGAATGATCACCCTCTCTGTTCTCATTGATAATCAAACCAGCCTTTGATGCTATAAATCCGGTTTATTCTTTTACTTTTGTTTTCATAATGCAGCTGAAACAGAGGAAACATAATCACCACAACAATCACACTAAAGCAATCATAAATTGGACATTATGTGGAGAGTAGACAGACTGACTCAAGCCTAGAAGCAGGGCAGAGTAAAAATGCTGGGTTTATATGGCTCCTCCAGTAAACAAGATTGTATTTTTTTAAATTTTCCTCTACTGCCTAGCGTATATTGATGTAATATCCTCTGGATTGTGTGTGCATGGAGAAATGTACAATATGTATATTTAGTGCCAGTTCCTGTTGGATAATATAAAGAATTCCTTCTTTGTTTTATTTCATTTAGTTGAAAACATGTTGGCACTTCATGTGTAATTCCCTTGTGTTATTGCAGGCACCTTAGTTGTCTATCTTTTTATGTTTAAGTTATAAACTGAAGAAATAGTTTTGGAAATGGTGTAATCTTGATCAAGATTACTAAAATTACAGATTATGACTGTAAACAAACGTAATCTTGCAAGGCTGTAATTTTACAGGTTACAAGTTGTTAATATAGACGTTGATGGTGGGGGTTTCGGTTTGATGTGTCGGTAATGAATCAAACTATAAAGCAGATGGATCTTAATCAAAATACAGATAAAATCAAAAAGATGTGAAACGTGGAAAAAAAACTGTCTGCCACGCCTTCAGAATGTGGCTTTGATTAAAAAAAATACATAGAAATAAGAATTTAGGAAATAAGACACACGCAATAAATCCTATAAACCACACTTGCTAATACCTGATTAGAATATTGAAAAACTTTAATTAGTAATTATGACTTTTTATTTCCCTGGGGTAAACACATGACCCAAAAAACAGGTTGATTTTTCTTAGCCACTTCAAATTTGGAAAGACAAGAAAACAAGTCAGAAAAGGGCTTAAAGAAAATGCCTACTTGACCAAATGTATCCATATCTATAATCAAGGCTATAATTAAAAAAATAAACAACTGGAACTGTGACACGCGAGGTTGGATGAGGATTCAAGTTTATTTTTGCCACCATAATCTACAAAACTCCCACTCAAACAACTGTAGCTCATTTATTACAGTGAGAATATGTCACTGCAATAAAAGATGAGTTTATATTAAGGCTTTTTTAAATAGATATTTTTACCATTGGTCCTCTGTAGATGACATTTCAATTTCACAAAAATTTGCTAAAAACAGAAATATATAAGGGGCATTCACGCACCTCTCCATGTTGTTTGTAAAATGTTGTTTTCTGACAAATCTTTTGTCTAGAAATTTTAAAACACAACAATGAACGACCACCCACAGTCTCACACATATTAGCGACCCATCAGGTTATACTTTAGGCCTTTAAAATATGAAAAGTAAAATGTATCTTGAGAAATAATTTAATTTACTTTACTGCCTCTAGAATCTTTTAGATTCCTGTTTATAAAGCGTGTTCGTCTTCTTGATGCAGCTTGAATAAGGCCAGTAGAAAATGGAAACGACCTAGATTCATTGTTTTCCTTCTTGAACAAAATGAGACCTGTTATTGTAATAACTAGCATACGTTTTTTTGCACATTTTCAATCCTACGTCATTTGCCTTATCTTTGAGTAACTGCACTGTATTGTCACTGTTTCTCACAAACCAGAACAAAGTATTGAAAAGTTTTTTTTTTCTTTTTTATTTAATATAAAAGAACATGTGTGCACAATAAAAAGCCCTTATGGCTGCAAACTGCAGCACTATGATGCATTGACAGCTGCCAAAAAAAAACTATTTCTCCATAAACTGCTTATTTTTACTTGAATGATCTCTTTTGTGTTTGTGTTTTCCTTGTGGTCATTTGTGTTTGAATGAAAAAGCACTGACCAATGAGACAAGATTAATATTTGTCTCAGTGCCTCTGTGAAAAGATATTTTTGAACAAATAAAGAGTGCTAAAAACTAAACGGTTTGGGTTTCAGAACTGTTCTTTTGGCTCAGGCAGATTTGAAATCAGAAAAAATATGAGATAAATCAACAAAATAAACAATTTGGTTGCTACAACAAATATTGTGTGTCTCTATTCTTGAACATTAGAGGGCAGCACTTGCTCAGCTTTCAACGTTTTAAGATATTTGAAGTTGAACAGTCAGGGTAGGCATGTGAGGCAGTGCCTCACCAGTCATCATGAGAAGTAAAATACTGGCAATGATCAGAGAAATCTGTGTGTCCATTTGACTGTTCTATAAACTTGTTTTCTGTAGGATTTCAACATTGTTATGGTCAAAATCGCCAAACAGACCCCCAAAAGGGTACGGAGCCCACGAACTTGCAAATGAAACACTATTGCGCGCACTGGAAATATTAATTTGTGGCCGTGAAATATATATAATGCGTGCACGAAATACTAAATCGTGCTTACAAAGTCTCAAACATAAGGAGGAAAAAAACAACAGGAAGGACAGTGATAGTCTGATTGAGTTTTATTTTAGGCCGGGGATGAGCTACAAAGAGATTCTGAAAAACCTGGCATCGCAAGAACAGAGTAAGACACTCACCTTGGACATCACAAGCGCAAATACTGAAACATAATATAAAGTAGGTTTGAAAAATAAGTTGCCTACTTCATGGGGACGAATCAGTACTTCGAGTGAACAAATTAATATCTCGTGCACAACTTTTATATATTTCGTGGCCACATATACTAATATTTTGTGCACATAAATTTGTATTTTGTGCGCACGCTATATATCCTGTGCTCTGTATGAAGGTGAGGGAAAACCGGGAGATTTGAAAAGACTTGATTGCAACCTGCTTATAGACTTCATATACAAATAAAGATAAGACATACAAAATTATCAATTTAAATTAAAAAAGAGAGATCAGCCAAAATTAAAGAAATACTTTTAAATAATCAACTTTGACCTTATATAAAACATTCTTTTGTTTGTCTTGCTATCGTATTGCTGAACAGTATGGAATTGATTAAAGCATTATTAAAAGCTTTTAAAATAATTAAATGTTTCAGTTAACCTCAAAATAGAAATATAAGCCTCTATTTTGGGTTGATATATTTTTACATCCGACTCCAGAGGAGTCATGAACCCCATCACACGTCACTGGAGTTATTGTACATAAGAAGGGAGGGAACCTTAGGAGAATAAAAAGTTTCTCAACCATGTCGGGGAAAAAATGTTTCACAAAAAATGGATCCACCTGGGATCTTTTTTTATTGATCTTTTAAGTGGTGTACCGACATGGTAGACACAATGCAACAATGAAAGGTGGATTGTGTTGCAATATTTGGGTCTGTCACAAAGTCACGTGAGCATAATGACAACAAAATCCCATCGTGCCTATGCAGTCTTAAATATTTCGAGAAAGTCTGAAGTTTTTATGGAGCCAATAAAGATTTATAATTTTTCAAGTCTGGATAAGCATGAAAAAATTATTTACAGCTTGATTATCTTTATCTTTCATTTGCACAAGTAAATAGATGTACAGATAAATACACAAACAGACAAAAATAAGAAAAGGAGGCACTTTTAACCTTTGGCCTCTAGATGCTCTTTTAAACTTGGTCCAGTTTAAATGGCAAAAAAAGGCTCCTAATCCAGGTAATTTGTTTTTCCAACTTTTATATAGTATTATATAGTAATAAATGTCCTTGTCCTGATATCAAAAAGCAGTAAAATAGCCCTTTGCCTCACTGCCAAACTGGAAAGCCAACTTCAACAACTTGTTATTCAATGTTTTGCAGAACATACAGGTGACAAAAAAAAAACAGTCCGGGAAATGGTTTGTGCTCAAATGTCTGGAAAGTAAAAAACCTGTTGGAAAAAGTTTGCAATTTTTAAAATTGTTATAGCCCTGGAAATAACTCCCTTATTCCCTCCTAACATTCTGCTGGGCTCTGAAACAGCTCTTATATAAAACATGAAAGTCCTCACAGACATGCAGTTTTGATCGCAAATAAATATACTTCAGTTCTAAACGTTTTTTGTACTGGTGCCTAAAAGATTGGAAGATCTCCAAAAATTGTGAAAACGCACTCTTCCGTAGCAGGACAGGGTAAAGGTGCACATCTAGGAAGGTAATTTTAGGAAGGATAAATAAATAATATAATCAACACTGAATAACCATGAATAAAAAGTGGGCAAAATTTAGTACAAAGAAAACCACGATATAGTTCAGAAAAATTTAAATATTTTCAGACTGTAACATGCTTTCAAAAATAGAAATCTGGCAAAAAGTGGAAAAAATTGAGAAAGAATATATACCTAAATACACACTCTAGATAAGAAAAAGTACAATAAAAATGTACTTCAGTTCCAAATGTTTTTTGTACTCATTGCCTGAAAGATTGTTAGATCTCATAAAATTGTAAAAATTCACGAACAAAAAGACTTGATGTATGACATTGTGCATGTAGTATTGAACAAAAACAAAGTTAAAATGTAGAGCAGAGTTTTAAATACTGAAATTAAGAGTTGTTTGTTAGTGCTGATGTCTTTCTGCTATTGCCTTAACACACAAATACATGCTCCAGAAAACTGATAAAGCTTTAGTTTTACAGACATGCTCCAGCTTGACCTCTAATTTTTATGGGACCAATAAGGATTAACTTTTCCGTCAGTGTAGTTTTATTCATGTAAACATTCAATGAACTTTAAACACTAACCAAAGCATGAATGTGTCAGCATTTGAGGCACACTGCCAAGCTTGTGCCAAATCTGGGCTTGTCGAAGGCTGCCCTGTTACCGATAATAACAGTTTATTATTGGTAACAGGACATTATCGGTGTTTGAGATGTTCAGAGACAGCATCTCCAACCACAGTCGTGGTGAGGAGGGTGTCCGATCAGGATAACCTCAAAGTCTCATCTATGCTTTTTCCAGATGGTGTGTTTCTGTTGTTATCCAAAGCCATAACCCTTAAGTGTGCACTGGAGTGGTTTTTAGCCATAATGACAGCAAACTCTTCTAAGTTTAAAGCCATGGTGCTCAACCCAAAAACAATGGACTGCTCAGGCTCTGATCAGAGAACTTCAGGTATCCCAGCGTTTTATGAACAAGTAATGGTAGCATGAAACAGAAGATTGACATACAGATTGGGGCTTTGTCTGTAATAATGTGTTCATTGCCTTCTCTGCAAAGAAGGTGCTGAGTTCCAAAGTACAGGTCTCGCTTTACCGGTCTATCCCCCTGTGCAGCCCCTGTCTCTGGTCTTGAGATATGGATCATATCTCCTGACTTGCCTTAAAAACCTGTAGTCTAGGTTTAAAAGTAAATTCTGGATTCTGTTATTTATACTGTACTTAATTTAAATCATTAGGTAGGTTATTCATGTTTGTTTACTAGCTCAGTCAGTTGCTCCAACAACATTGCGATGTGACTTCCGAGCTTCTGTCATGCTTGTTAAACACATGGGCTCCTGCATTGCATGGCTCATTCAATCTCATATCACATGCTAAGTGTGAGTGTTGAAACTGTATAGCCCTTCTGTCCATTGGAGGTTGGAAATCATAAATGTTGTAGTGTAAAAAATTGGTTTCCATAATAAGAAACCAGATTTTCTTGAAAATTTATTATTTCACATAAGAACAGTGAACTACTGGAGCTTAGGGTTCCTGTAAAAGATTTCTATAAACACATCGAGGGCAGGAGTGTCATTTATTTACCATTACCATTCTTTACCATTCTTTTTCCAGGATGGAATGATTCTACAATTTTAATCAATTTTAAAGGGAGAATTAAATGCAACTTTGAATTAATTGGGAATTGTGTCTACTCCACACATGATCAAAATAAAGGTTCAAATTTGATTTATCAAGATTCATTGTGACTTTACACTTTTTGTACCCATCAGTGATATAATTCTGCCACTCTTTTTTTATCAGAAATAGAAGTGTTCCTTTAAATTGTCTTTTTAGACAAATTTTCAATAAGGTCAAGGTTACATATTGGAGCCTTTGGAAGCCGATTTAGATGTTTATTGTTAGTCTACTTTATCCATTCAAATCCAATTTTAGTGGGTTTCTCCTATTCAAACATGTGATTGTGCCCAGGTTTTCCCCATCTAGTGTTGGGTTTTAGGTGAAGTTGAAGAATCTGGAGGCAATCCTCCTTCATTATTATATCTACTTTGTCCAATGCAATAAGGCAGCTCCGCAGCATGATGTGACCACCTCTATGCTTAATAGGTGGTACAGTGTACTTTATTTCAAAAGCTTTTTCTTAAGTCATGCAACCATAAAGTTTCCAAACTTGGTCTCCAGCCATAACAAGTTTCTCCAGAAGGTGTTTGATTTGTCGATGCCTTCTCAGTAAACGGCAATGTAAAAACTATGTGTAGCTGGGAACTCTGACACTGGTTTTCCTGTATTTTCCAGTTCATTACAGGCTTAAGCCTGGGCGGTTCTTGGGTTGGTCCTAAATATCCCAACTAGTTAACATGTGTCTGAGGATGACAGTTTAAGCAAGATATTTGAAACCTGATATAGTTGGATGTTCTATCAGGACATTCATAGAAAACACACATTAAATAGTTTTAATAGTTTAAAAAAGGATAAACATTAGGACTTAAACAAATCTGTGTGTCAGGTTCTTTATATTACCTTTACCAAATCTACCAAGAAAAGTGATCAAACATCCAACTAGAATTATGCCAGAAGCTTGTTGATATCTACAAAAACCGGGTAATCGAGGTGCAACTTGGTGAGGGTTAGGCTATGTATTGTTTTACCTACATGTATTAATTTAACCATCTGAAGATTGAAGAAAATCCACAACAAATTCACACCTGTTCACCAAATTGTAACTTTAAAAACATAGAAATACTTTATGTAAATTCTTTCCCCCTGAAAAAATAATGGTTCAAATAATTAAAAGATCAAATTAAAGACAAACCGATCAAAATTTTCTTAGTATTTGCAAAATTTGATGCAACCTCGGCTAGAAATATTAGTGGGGGTGTAGTTCAGTGGGGTGCTTTTTTCCGAAAATTATAATCATGGCTTTCTCATCTTGGTAAACATGTTGGCCTCACACTGCACAGCAGTGTGTTGCTGTAATTAGGCCAGCCATACATTATATGCCACATAGGCGTATAAATCATAAAAAGCACAGATGCACAGGTAGCTTCTTCTCAGCTTGTTTATGGTTAACAAGTAAGAGATGAACCTCTTACAATATACCTATATAAATTGCTTCAATGAACTACAAATATGTATTGTGTTTCTTTTTTGGAAGATTTATTCCCATTTTCTAAAGTTTCTTGTGTCTTTTAATTTGAAGTCGTAAATGGTAGTGGTTAGGAGGAATGACTTTCACCAGACATGACTTCAATGTTTGAAAGTATGATGATTATGTTGGCTTATGACGTCCTTAACTGTGGTTGACCTGAGGGCCTAATGGTTACTTGTGCGCAGCTGACTGCTTTAAACACATTATTGGAAAAATTGTCAAAGTGTGATATGTTCCTTCCTAATTATTATTTTCATGTTTAATATGTCACACTAAAAACTTTATTGAGATGTACTTTAACCTTTTTCTCTATATAGAAAGATTTCTGCCTACATTGTTGGCATGGGCTTGAAACTGAAATAGTAAAACCAAATACTGCTAAGTACTTTAGGCTTTCGGCCAGCTTTTTCTATTCGACTCTTTTATGGAAACAAATGTGCCATACAACAATGTGCAAAAGTCTTAAGTCAGACCACAGTTTCTTTTTATTTGTTCAGTTGCTTGTTAACTCAAATAATGTGACTCAGCCAGTCAAAAGGCAGCAGTTCAGTGCATTTGTTAAACTTGTTGATGTTAAATTGAGCACCAGAATGGGGAAGACTGGATTTGGCTCTTGGTGCCAAGTATTTTAGGAACTGGGATTTTCACACTCAACCATCTCTCAGGTTCACAGAGAATTGCTTGAAAAAGAGAAAATATCAAGTGGGCCAAAAACCAAAAAAATAATGAAGATCATGTTTACTGTACCTGTAAACATGTTTTCACTTATGTTCTAAATTTGCAAACGTGCCATATTGGCAACTTGAAACACTGCTGGTCCATACATTTGATTCAAACTGCAACATAGTGACTCTTTTCTTCACATCAAATAGGCCTACTCCTTTAATAATAAAGCAAAGCCACACACATGCTTCACTTAAGAGTCATTTTAATTGAAATACTAAATATTATAACATTTTTCTGAAAGCTGAATAGCTATAGAAAAAAAAGTCACACTTGCAACCAATGAGACTTTTAAAAATAGAATCACAGTCATTATTTAAATTAAATGAATGCATGGAAGAGTTAGGTTACTTATTAATTTATATAAATAATAATGCTGTCTTT